>JAQFZH010000030.1:0-75102 GCA_034695485.1 Entomobrya nivalis | reverse complement strand
TATCCTGCGACCGAACTCAACTGGAATTATTCTGATTTTCATGAAAGTGGGCGTTTTTATTTGTGACGGCGATTTAAGATTTCATCAGTTGCATCAATTTCATCCCATTTTCAACACAAGTTATCCAAGTAAACTGTGCAGAGGCTATCAACCAGCACGTTGTTTTTTTTCTTTGGCTTTGACGATGACGACGACGGCACGAATTTGCGTATCGAATCATAAATCTTATTTTTTTTCTTTCAATTATCATAGCTAATCATCTAGTGCACTTGATGGGATGCTCATTCCATGCCCAGTTTTCAAATCAAAGATAATCATCTGAGTTGAACTAATCGGTTGTCAATTTATTAGATCACCTGTTTTCAATTGTTGATAGGACAAGGGGGTAAATTGATAAGAATGTAGAACCAGCCAAAACACAAGAATACGTCCAATCTAATTTTTTGACATAACCTTTTTTGTCGTTTGACAAAGAGATATTGTGGAACACTGTAATTTTTACGTTATCTGCAATCATAATAGGTTAAAACTGGTTAAGGTGCATAATTTTTGGCAGAGTTGATACAGGTGCCACGCGCCGCGGCACATGTTCCTTTTCTTTAAAAAAAATCGCTAATGTGATATTTTCTAGATCATTTGTAGAGGAACTTAGGATATTATTGCATAATGCATTTTGAATAATAAATATGCAGTTGTTTGTGTGTAAGTAAATACATAATACAAGTACCAGTCCCCTTTTCGTGATAAAAATCTTTGGCATTCGAAGTTATTTGTTTCCTTTCTTGCCACTGGCATACCTAAAACCTTTCTTAAAAGTCAGAATAATTATTGTAATCACTAGCGCCAACAACAGCATTCCAGTGGCTTCTAGTCAAACATCAGCATAAAAGTAATTATTATCATCATCAATTCTACTGTAAAAAAAGTACTCATAGGTATGCATGCATTATGCAGAACCACATGAGGTGGCAGTGGAGTCTAGTGATCTAAATATTTTTTTGTGCATTTCACATATTTGCATAATATTTATACTAATAATGTTACACTAATCATTACAACAGTGTATAAGATAGCAGTAGCAAAGAAAAAGAGTTTTTATGAAGTATAACGATATGCTGATGACTTTTTCAAGAACACAAATCAAAGTCAATAGACAAGTTGAAAATATTTCGTCATTTGCCACGTTTGACGTTGTTTTGTTGTGGAATTAAGAATTCAGGTGATCTGACTGAACGCACATGACGATTGCAATGCAAGTAATTTTTCTGAACTTGGCCTAGTGGATTTTGTGGGTGATTATTATGTGCATACATTATAATTATAGGGCTTCTGCTTCTTTTTGCGCACTAACAACTGCAGAGAGTCACTAGCAAGAGAGAGTAGCAGGAATTGACGACGGGCCATGAAACGAATCGTATTACATGTAGTTTGTGCGCCCGGTACCTATTTTAAATTTCGATTTTTTAGAGGAGGCAGTGATTTTAACTTGAAGAATTGGTATTAATTTTCGTTTTGCTCGGGCGTTACTTTACAAAAATCCCGTTCGAATAATATCGTAAAAATGAGTAAAAAAGGTCATTCCTTATTTTTATTGAATAAAATTTTCACGGTTTCCCTTTCGCTTCTTAAGTAAAGTTGTTTTTAGTATGTTTGTCATGTTATTTTTTCTTTTTGCTATGTAATATTATATTTCTTCTCATTACCGTCATTATCAAAAAGGGTAATGCGGCACGCACCTCTCTCTCTCTTCTCAACTCAGCTAAAGGAGCAAGGGATGGATGTGGGGTGGGATTTTAATTTTTAAATATAATATGTACCTTTCCTTTATGCATGTATGTAAATAATAATAATGCAATGCAATCTAGACATGCATATCATCCTCGTTGTCTAAAGCATCACCACATCTCATCTCCTCGTCACCCACGATCACACCATCATCGTCATCCTAATCATGACCACATCAGGACGATAATATAGCGCAGAGCGCAGCAGTATGTCTCAGCAGCATCCTCTTTCTTGAATTTGAAACGGTCTGACTTCTTTTGACTGACTTGTGATGGTTGCTATATGATGTTATCAAATGAAATTCGGATGAACTGAGAGGAAATCCTCTTTGAAAAGATGGTACAAATTAATAGTGCACTACTGCTACTTATGAGACATAATAGTATTGAGTTCTTTAATTTTGATGAGCTTTTGCCAAGTCATAATAAATAACCTGGTTAGTTTAGTGACATAGATGTTCATGCAGCTGTTATAAATAAAATAAGGTTTCTATCCCATTATGGTCAAAATATTTTTTTGTGAATATTTACATCGTCAATTTTGGAGATATTATTAATAGCGTAGTATGTTCTTGAATATTTTATGAAGTTACGACTTTTCAGTCCGCCTTCCGCTATTTCCTCTGAAAAGCGATAATTCACTAGCTTTTTTATTTATTTCTATCTCCGCCCATTTTCAGTACAACTCATTGCTGTGGACCATAAAACTAAGCTATCAAAACAAAAACAGTTCCGTTTGTCCTTTAAAAAAATGTTCTGTACAGCCGTCGACAATTATAGTGGAACAAAAAGGCTTGTAAAAATGTTACTTCTGCTTTTTTCATTATTTTTTGAAATACTCATTAATGTTCTTTTTTTATGACAGTTGATGATGATGACATGATGGTCGGTGATGACGGCGCGGTGCCATGATCGTCGTTCCGTTGTCATAATATTAATAGCAACCATCTCTCTGCACTCGACTACTAAAATCTTTGGTGTGTCAGTTTTATAGCTTTCGTATTTTCTTTTAGAACGTCTTCACTTGACTACGCGCGGCATCATTATCATCATTGCCATTTTGAACCATTAAAGTATTCTGTATGCATTTAGCTTTTTTATGGCTCTATGTTAAATAGTCAAAGTTAGAATAACAATAACACGTAACACTATAGATGCGTTGCCATTTTTTTCGTTTGCTTGTTATCGGTGTAATTTGAGAATTTAGTAATGAAAAATAAACGAGAATGTTCTCTAATTGTCGAGGAGCTATATAAATTCTAAAATGTGAAAAGGGTACTTAAAGCTATTAATGAAGTGTGACTGTGTGTCCTCTATGCACTTTGTGCAGGTGTGCATTTGCCTGAATAAAAATGGGCAGAAAATGTGGAGCATAGCAAAAAAAATAACGTGTCTATCATGTGCTTTATCTTGCAAGCATGAGGACTTTTGACATTTTTTATGGATTTCATTTTATTTTGTGAAGATGAAGAAGAAGGAAGACGCTCAAGCGAAGGCTCGTTTATGACAGGGATGTCGTATTGGTAGGTACATAAAGTTGAGTAACTGCTGCATATATACATACGTAGGTATATAATTATCCGAATGTGGCCATGAATTAGTTTTCTAGAGAAAAAAAAAGCGTGAGCAATTAAAGAGAGTACGTTTTTCGCTTCTTTGCCCTGTGACTTAACTTTGTTGAAGAGGCGAATAATAATAATAATAGCAACGACTACTTCAACATGTTTGTTCGAGTGTGTGTGTGCTAGTGTTTAATTGGCAGATATAAAAATGATAACGTTTTATCCAGATTCCGCTCCAAATGTAAATGAGTTTGGTTGATGATGAGAGAAGCACTTGACAAAGAAGGAGGATTGCGCTGTTTTCTTGCTTTTAATGCTAATGCAGCAATTGGGAATTTTTACTCATTAGCAAACTGACTAAGTTGAATGAAGAGAGTTGACAGTGAGGAATGAGCCCATTGTCGTGTTTAATGGAGTTGGAGTGCAGGATGAATATTTATAATAGGGTCTATATATATTTATGTGTATGTAAAAGAATAAAGGCAAGAGATGTTGTGGATGTGAACACCCCATTGATTTCTTTATCGTCCTTTTACCAAGAAAATAAAAGTCGGTGGTGCTTTGTATTTTGCATATTTTGTTTTATTGTCATCATCGTTAACTTTTTACCGTTTTGTGTCCGTTGTCGGTTTGATGATCATGGTCATCAATGAGCATGTATGACTGAGATGATTTTGCGTGTAATTTATTCATGTACACAAAAATTACATGTAACAATTGTCATGTTTTTTTTTGTTTTAGCATCCATACAATTACATGAAACATAAACTTCATTTAGTTTTTTATAAATTAGCGCGCCCTCGGGGAAGCTTTTGAAGGGAGGACTTGTTTATACTTTTTTAAATCTTGAGACAGAGTGAGAGTGAGAATGAATACTAAAATGGTACACATTCAAGAAATAACAATAAAATATTTAAATAGGTTTTGGACGCTAATCAAGTCAAGTTTGTAGTAATGCAGTGTAGTTAAAAATTTAATTAGAAAATAATGAAGCATAAATTATGTATATAGCATGCATGATCTTAAAAATATACAAGACTATAAAAAATTGAGTGTTATATGTACAGAGTAAAATAATTTGGTAATAAAAATGTGTTTAATTTGTTGTACCTTTCTTTGGTTTTCCTTTCTGAATTGGGACTGATACAAGCAAGAAATTTTACATTTGAGTAACATGTCATAAATGTACATTACGCTAGTTAAGATTCATTAAATGTATCCGTTTAAAGTAATAAAATAAAATAAAATTAAGGTTACAAAAGGCTGATGCAGAACTCCAAAAAATCTTGAACATAACCATTTCCATTTTTTGTGTATATATATACAATATATGCAGCTTCAACACAGGTTTTAATTAAATTTTTTTATTGTTTTTTAAATAAATAAACAGATTCAGTATTGTTACAAAGCCCAGGAGCATCCTACCGTGGTAAATATTTGGGACCATTGTCACAAAGAAAACACAGTGTTAGTGGACACGTGTACGCCGTTGATTCCAGAACACTACATCTCCAAAATTTCAACTATGATGGAACTGGCCCAGGTAAAAATACTTAAACTTTATTTCAGTTTTATCTTTTATTCTAAACTTATGATTTTTTCCTGATGTGCATACCTATTTCTTCAATAAAACCAACAATTCATCCAAATTTACCAGTAACTATACGCATACATGATTTGGTTATAACATAGCTTGTCGAGTATTAAAACGGCTGTTTCCTCCAGTCATTTCTTTATTTCCCATGGAAAACCATATTTTCCCTCGACTTAAACTTACAGTCTTTCGTATTATTTTTAATGAAAAATCTTAAGAAATTGTAACTCTATTCGCTGTGTGCCCATTATTTCTCAAGAGATCAATTAACAACGTGTTTGTATATATGTTTGTATATTTAGATGTTAAAACCGGCAAGAGTATCACAGAAGTTTTACAGCTACTCAAATTACAAAATACATTTCACCCAACCCCGAGGAATGGTGTTGATTTTGATGCCGGTTGCTTTCACTGCAACACAGTCATTTATCTTCTACTGTAGAATGGTCATGTATACATTACATGTATGTATGTATATGTATGTATGTATGCATGAATGAATACTCGCATCTAAAGAAAAAGTTGCACTGAATAAGAAAATTAATCCTTCCTTATATTATTATATTTTTTAAATGTCTCTCCATTTCCGCTGTACATATATGTAGGCATGTGATGAGAACAATGGTTATAATGGTGCTACAATGTGGTCTGATGTCTATATGTTTTTGGAGAGAATGGGAAGATGTATGACAGGAATGTAAATCTTGCGGGAGATTAATGAGCTGTCGCTCCCTACCATGATTGCTACTTTGTGCTCGTGATTTTGATATGAAGAGTCGTTTTCTATTTGTTGTCCCAGGAAAAGAGAAGCCCATACAATCAGAGCTCGTTCTTGGTAGTGGCACGATGAAAAGTGTGTGAATACATCAAGCAGCACCACAAAATACACCTGCCACTCGCCATTCTCCATGTAAACTAGGCTAGGATAACTATATTATTGGTTAAAAATTGTAAAGTAAGACACAAGGATTGATATTCCTTCATCATCAAGTCTTTCAAAAAACCAATTCCATGGAATCCCTAGTATTTTTTTTAAAAAACTGTAGTATCAGAAGAAGGGTTGAAGAATCGGAAACAAACCCATTCACATTTTCGCACATGAACTTTTATCCACTAACCTATGCCAATTTTATTTTTAATGGATGAATCATATGTGCATATACACACACATATCTGAACTGAACAGATACAAAATATAACCGAAATAAAAGCTCAATTAGTGTAATATTTTTAAGCATTAGTAGAAAGTATGTTACCATGTTGAAACATTATCCAGCTCGAAATTTTGCCCGAAATTCAGTTTTAAGAATCAGCAAAAAATCCCAATTCTACGGATCGTAATCAATGTAATTACTGCAAATTTGGAAACTTTCTCATTAAAGCTAGAAATCGGAAGCAAGGTGAAAACTCAGAACATATTATCTCTTGCTTCTCTCATCCATTTTCGGGTAGAAAGTGAAACACAAAGAAGAAGGGCGGCACCAACAGCTACAATAGTTGAGCAAAAGGAGACAGTTTATTATGACGGTCATGATGATGACGATAACGGTGGAAAAGTTAAAGTCGTCAACTGTGAATCAAGAAAATGGAGCAGAACGAAAATATAAAAGTTCTCTCTTTTTATCTCTCTAGACGGCTTTTCCTACTTTTGCACAAATGCTCCAACATACAACCAAATGTTATATGTGTACGCTGCTGTGATGTGAATTGTATGATTCGTGACACGCATGTAAATTTCCTCTTTTACGTGAGGGAAATTTCATGGCTCGACTGATTCTCTGCAAGAATTCAACTTTTGATTTACTTGTGTATGTGTACATGTGTGCATAATGTGTGTGACTGTCTGTTTCCAACTTCTTTCCGCTCGTGTATACATTATATACATCGACAGCAAAGCTATATACATATATAACCTAAAAGTGTAGTCAATAATTCTCTAAATATAAACCAATTTCAAATCGCATACACATGCAAATACTTTATACCAAGCTATAAGTCTGACAAAGATAGCATATTATTTGCAAGTTTAATATGTTCCAACAAGCTTTTTATTATAAGTTATATTTAATGCAGTTGCGATGGTACACAACCCTACCGTGAAACACTTTCTCAAATTTTGCGTATTTATGACTTCGCTGTTCAAATCTTTCATCATGAAGCAGTAGAAAGTAGACACAGCATTCATCAGAAATTCATTCATGTTGTCTAGCCTTCTCCAGATTGCTGAAGTCCCCATTAAAATTATAACTACTAAAGTGACGGTAAGAGTTGTCAACGTGTAAACCGATGAGCTTTCAACTTTTCTTTGAAAAAGTGGGAAAAGTAAATCATCAAAACTTCTCATGCATTTGCGACTAGTCACCGTCTTTTTTCTGAACTTTTAATTTCCAGCACTATTCGTCCTTCTAAACGACATTCAAAATACATATACAGCTAGTTACTCTATTTAATAGTTCCTTGGGTTGTTTTGAACGTAAGCTTTGCATGTATGCTTAGCTAACGTAAGTAAATAGCAGTACAAAGAAACTAATTTTTTGATCGAATTCACTTTTACAATAAATTGGCGATGATGTTCAGCAAATGCATGTCAAAATAAAGTCCTTGATGATCACGATTACAGTTATGATCAAAAAAAATATTTCGGAAAATGGTGATATTTTTATTTCATCACGAAGTATAAAAGTAAAGCTTTTCCTTACAGCTTGCTGGCACACAAAAACACCAATTACACATAAATATGATGACAAAGATGAAAACCGCTCTTCTTCCTGATAATTCCAATTGACGTTCAGCAGTTTCTTTCAAGTTTGATAATAATGTTTTGCGTTAAAAACATTTTGCAATGTTTATTGGGGGAATGTGGAACATCAAAGAGTTCTTTTGCAAATATACCTGATTTTTAGTTCATACGTGCATCTTTTCCCATTTATTTCCTACCGGATGTCGTTGATCGCTGAATCGTCTTTAATATTCCTGTAACTTCACAAGTTGTTCTAGTTCTTTGGCAAATTTAATGGAATACCTACAATGGAGACATATTAAATTTCCTCGATTCTACTGCGTACATTGCAAAAATATATGACAAGAGAAAAACAAACATCATGTTATGTAGTTAGGGTGTTAGTACGATATTGCATGACACAAAAGTAAGTATAGTATTACTTTATACACAAGGCTTTCAAAGAAAAAGTGGCAGGGAAGACGAAAAAAAGTAGGAAAAGAAGGAACTTGAGAATTTGTACATTTTTTCCTGCAGACTCAGCAAAGCATACAAACGCAACTCATCATCTATCGTCGTCGTGTACTATTTTTCTATGCTTCTGTTTTCTCCTTTTCTCCGACTCGTTCTCCAGTATTCATCCCGTATTCAGCAGTAGTTTGAGTAGTTTCACGAATAATATGGAATTATCAAAGGAGGACAGAAGAAGAAAAAGCAAACAAAGTAGAATTGTTGATATTACTTATTACTATGGTTAATATACTGACGTCTTCGACATTCCTATGTGCTCTTGATAATCTAGCTGAATAACATATAGTGCCTATAGGGGATGAATTGAGTAGCTTATATGAATTCGCCAAGTGTAGTAATACATGTCATCGCTCATAGTCATCAGAAAAGTGTGTAGAGTAGTAACAGCATCATCATTATCTCATATTCCTTTTCCTCTCTCATTCCTACTCTTTCCCTGTGTTTGTCGGCACAAAATCTTTCTTGTTCTGGAAAAATGACAAGCCAGCAAAAATATTCCTCGTACTCTGGAGAGGATGAAGATGAAGAACGCGAAAAATATATATAGAAAAGATGAAGAAAATATTAGAAGAATGAAAGAGTAGGAAGGAACTGAAAAAAAATGAGATGAAATACATGTCTGATTTGTATCCTTTTTTTGTGATTGCAGATGCATTCTTTTGGGTTGGATTCACTGACTCTCCCGGTCCTCAAGGAATTATCGTGCCGAATGAACGTGGAACGTAAGTATTTTAAATGTTAATATTCCAACTTGGATAAGATTTTGGGGTACATCAGATTTTTTTTAATACAACCTACTCAATTTATATGCACATACAAAATCCTAATATAAAAAGGTGAGGTTTTATAGGAACTTTGTTGAATGATAATGTCGATGTTTTGTGCATAATGTGCTTTTCGTGCGGATGAAAGGTTGGGTTTCCAGTTGCTCACTATATGGTTGCATGATCAACATGATTATCTCTTTTCCAAGAAAGTTTCTATTCATCCGTTCTTCTCTTTTCGCCTTAGTTTGTATTGTATTTCAGTATAGTCTGCTAGTTTTTATCAGAAATGTCTACAAATGTTGTGCACACATCAGCCAAAAAAGAGACCACGGAAAGGCCAAAGAGTTGAGTTAGCTTTCATTTCTTTTTCTTTTGTTGTCTGTATTGGATTTTCTTGCCTTTTCTCTGGATTTTTTTAAAAATAATACGTATATCGGATGACAATGAAGATGATTACATGATCATATAATGAATTTAAACTTTTTGTGTTATAAAGCTAGAGGCAGTAGATTTTTTTCCTCAGCCTTTTTAAATTTTGAGCACAATAATAATAATGGAAATAGAGAGCAAAAATTAGGAAGCCACGGTTATATTTTACTTGACGAAATACTGCGGTTGACATTTAGATTAAATTACAAAAAGCACAACCATTATTTAGAGTGGTAACATTATTGCGAATTTTCAGGGTCTTAGTTTGTACACGTATTTATATTTCTCAAAATGTATTGATATTACTTTGCTTAACTGTTTCATTTTTTTGCACACATGTCACGTAAATGATGTACCCTTACATAAGAAATACGACTCACTTATTACATTTCCACTTTTATTGCTATATGAACCCAAAAATGGCTTTTTTGTATAATAACTTTTATTTTATCTACAGCAAAGAAGTTTTGACAGGGTATAATAACGCTGACATTACCATTTCCCTGCCCGACGGACTTACCCTCAGAGATATCAAATGGTTCGCTGTCTGGTGTCGTGCCTACGAAGTAAGCCATTTTTTTGTTTGCTTAGCCCGTTAGCATGTTATATAATATAATCAACTATACTTGTATAAATATTGTGTGTAGATTTTATTTCTTAATCATAAAGATAATGATCATCGTCGTCAATTTCATGAATGATTTCACTTTTTAGATGCATCTTTTGCCATTATTAGCCTTAAAAGGGTGTAAAAAGGGATGGCTCACATTTGTTGATTTTGCAAACTTTACTTTTAGCAAACATTCTTCATTTTTACCGTTATCCTTTTTGGTTAAATGTACGAACGTATTTTTTGCAGCAGACGCAAATATAATAACAGTATATTTACATGCCATTATAATAATAAGCCACCTTAAAAATGCACCATTTTTCCCAATATTGTTTGATTTACTCATTGTTTGTCCTGTGGAATATTGTGATTAAAGCTAACTGACCTCACTCACAATATATTATACAACAGAACAGAAAAGGTCCTGCCCAAATGTTCTTTGATGGCAAAGTTGAAAGTCAGTCAAGTTCGTCATTTACGTAAAATAGGGAAAAAAAACTATACAGGTCATTCGAAAAATCTCTGTTGGTATACATTACGACTGCGTTGTTTTACAATTAAACAGCAATAAATAATTTATGAAGGAACCCTTAATGTGCTGGTAATTAGATATGTCATCAATGGAACACCAGACGCCACGCCAACACGCTAGGCCAAGCCACCCAATGAGAAAATTAATGTTTACAAAAATAAATATGTACTTATTAAAGTAATGCAACAATATAAATTAAATGAACAGCAAAAGTATTAATATTGCTTTGTAGGATAAATGATGGCAGAGTAGAGACGGCTAATAGCTTGTTGTACATTTTACTTAATAGCTATTCCATTTGCACTTATGACCGATGTGCTGTATTGTTAATTGTAATGGAAAGAATAATAATTATAGTATAATATACAGTAATATTGCGTGACGACCTTTGAAATGTCATGTCAGCCAGCCTAATCAACAAAAGGAAAAAAAAGAATGAGAAGGCAGAGGAAAATATTGACCTAGATATTTTATCATCTTTGACAATCTGGCTTGCAGATAAAAAAATTAATATGCGGCTATAACATTAACAAAAGATAACGATGAGCGTTAGTTTATTAGAGGAGATCAATGTAATAAATAAAAATGAATGATTTGATAATGACAGCTCTAGAATTTTCACACTCTTCCTTAGAAACAAGCGAATCAGTTAAGGCAACTAAAAGTGAAGTGATTAAAGCAAATAAAATCAGTTGTTGAGAATTACCGTGACTGATTAAATGACTGATTGATTGGCAGTAAAGAACAAGAAAAAATTCATCACTTTAGTTTCTTGTTTGCTTGTGTGATAAAAGTTTTATGATTATAATATGAATTATTTGTAAGATGCTGAATTCAGCGGAAAGCAAAAAAAATCATTCAATTTAGCGAGGTTTTAGATGATTGATTGTTGGAGGAAAACGACAGATAATAAACGATAAATGGATGATGTACAACCAAGTAAATAAAGTTTGACGTACAATTTGTATTGTACTTCCGATGAATGAAGTAAATTGAAGCCGTAAAAAATGATAATCTTGAATAGTTTTTATAGTAATCTAAACTTGATCATGATGAGGGGAGTGATAATGAGTGACTGAAAGAGGCTTTTAGCTCTGTTAATGATGATTATCCAATGGATAGGAATATTTATATGGAAGACAAGGGGTCAAAATCACAATGTCGCGCTTTTCATGTTGAGGGATTTTCCTACAAAAATTTGAACAATAGAAGGAGATGAAAAAGCAAATAGCATTGTTTGTTAACGAAATGAATTTTAATGGATTGTTATGATGTGTAGCAGCGGTGTAGCATCAGCCTTACAACGTATTTTCAAGGTGGTTTGATTGAAGGGAATATTAACGTAATGTGACCTTTCAGTATACCTGTCAGCAGAGAAGAAAAAGTAGAAACAAAATTAAGGCTTTTCCTCTCACAAAAAAAGTAAACAAAGTCGAGCAGGTAGACAAACTGGCATAAACATAAAACAGTCAGTCAATCAGACAGTAATCTGATTTTTTTGCTGTGTTGTTGAAAAAAGAATCATAAAAGGGAGGCAGATCAATCTTAGTAGATCGGAGAAGAAACTGTGATGATGATGACGATGATTAAGATGACAGCACATTAAAAATCTTTATAAAATGATGACAATTTTGATAACTAATTTTGATGATTCATGATTTTAGGTCAACTTTGGTGACATCTCCATCCCACCAAATTTTGATTATCCTCAACCCCACGTTGTTGGCAATCTCTTGGGACAAGGTGTCTCTTCTGGTCCTATTGTTGTGGTTGATGCTCAAACAATCCTTGTGCCTGATTTTAGCTTTGATGGACAAGCACCAGGTAATTTACAATTAACATTTTATTATGACATTTATTTAAATTTTATTTTATTATCTGCATTAAAAATATACATTTTTACTGTCTTTATAATATGTATGTGCTTGCTTAAAGATCTGCATTTCTGGGTTGGCCGCGGTTCTCCTGGTCCTGATGGAATTCGCGTTCCCGACGAAACTGGCACCGACGCTGGTCTTGTCAAGGCCGACAAAAAGACTCTCGTGCTCAGCCTTCCCGGTGATTTGACCATCTTTGACATTGACTATTTTGGCGTCTACTCCCGTGCTTACAACATTGACTACGGTCACGTGAGAATCACCCCAGGTCTCAATGTTCCCCCATCCCTTCGCATGCTCGGAATCAGTCCTCAAGTAAGCTAAAGGGGAGGATGTTGGGGGGATTCGCGAGACAAGTGTAATTGTTGCCACTGTCTCGCCATTCCCCATCATCATTTTCCATTAATCGAACAATTTTATACATAACAGTGTATTATGAAAACTATATAGCATCAAAAGAATTTACTCATTTTTTGTGCTAACATACAAACACATACTTATATGTGCACACACACAAGTAAGCTGACAACATGTTTATTTTTCTGTGACGTGCATACGCAAACAAGTACTCGAGTAAGATAAGACTCAAATAAGAACGGTGTCGAGAAAATCCAAAGACAAAAATGGAGTAAGCCTCCTTAAAATACAAGAAATATCATTCGATATTGCCTGCCTGACACCCCAACGCAGCAACGCGACGTTGAACGAACGAACGCAATATTCCTTTTAGATTTTTTGCCTCTCTGTACTTCTTTTTTTCTCTGTAGAAAAATGTGTATGAAACACAAACTATTTATCTATTCCATTTGAATCTTTGTTTGAGCATCCAATTTCTTCTTTCAATTTTCTTTTCTCTCTCTCTCTCAATATCTTCTTTTACTTGTCCTCTTAAGACTAGTGAGTCTGAGTCTACTTGTATTTTTTTTTATCAACTGCACGTTTCAGGCTGATCATTCCCATTTCTTCTTCTTTTGACTGTACACTATACCTAAAATTGTTTTTAATACTTCACTATGTCGTCTTCATCTCTCCCTCTTGACATAAATATGCAATTTTTATCTATTTTTATCTGACTTCTTTCTTCCAACTTTCCTTCCTTTTCCCCTTTTTTTCTTCGTGTAGCTTTTAACAGTGAACTCATCTCCATTGGCGACACAAGCACCATACTTGTCCACAACCGCGTACGTCCATGGTTCCAACGCCCTTGTTCATCCAAGTGTCGCCCCTGCTGCTACCTACTTCCATACGGGAACCACTGGCGCTGCTCTTCATCCAATTGCTCATCATCACCCTGCAACTGCTATCGCCCTGCCCCAACAGCAGTACTTCCATTACGGCACTGCAGCTGTTCCTCAAGGAAACCACCTGATCACATATCAAGCGTCTGCTCCAACTACCTATGCTGCTTCCTCCGCTCTTGACACTAATCACATTCACGATGGGCTCATCTACAACTCTGCAGCGTCCTCCCATTCCACAACAACACTCAGCCATGCAAGTGGAACGGGAGGGTATCACTCCGTTGGATCCAATGGATTTAGCACGTTCACGCTGAGAACAAGCAAAGGGGCTGCTACTGCTGCTGCACTTTACTAGAAAATGTAAAACTAAGGAATGATTAAACAAAATATATATGCATACTTGTATCGCAATTTGTTTGTTATCATTAATTATCCTTTTGTATTTGTGACTACTAATCCTGTCCTGTGCGTGCGTGAGTATTTTAGTTCTGTATATTATTTTCCCTCGTGTGAAATTTTAATCCTATTAATCCTTTTTATTGGAGGTCGTATTTTTCACAAAATTTGTAATTTTACTCTATTTATTCAATTTTCAGCTTTTTCCAGTATATATTATTTATATTTTACAACTTTTTTCTACTTTAGTCCTATCCTATAAATTGGTATGTATGTACTTCTAATTAATGCCAAAACGTTTACAAATTATTTTACAAATTCTTTTGTGTTGCAAACAAACAGCAATGCAATTTATAATAATATGTACCTCATAAGATAAATTTTTATTATTTTATAATATTAGCAAATATGGTAGATTACGCATAAAATATATGATACAAATAATATTGTACTATTTATGTATGGTATTTTTTAAAATACACTATGTTATTATCAACTTAACTTTTAAATTGTACACAAATTACAAAATACTAGTATAAAACACTTGCGTTCTCTTGTCGATACTTCTTCCTTTTCTTCATCTGTGCTTATTTTGTTGTTGTTGTTATCATTATTCTTATTTCATTCTTTCAAATGAAAACTTGTCCTATTCGTCATCGTAAATACCATCATCACTTCATTACTGCGTGATTTTGCTTTCATCATAATGGCAGTTTTTCATTTTTGGTGGCACTTTTCTTTCTCACACTTCTTGAATTGAGTTTCCCAGAAAGATATTTATTGGATTTTTCTTCTACGCAACCGATTTTGCTAGTCAATCTGTCCATCCATCTTTAATTTTTTGCGAGATATTTTTACAATTTTGAGCTTAGTAAGCGATCAATGTTTAATTAATCAACCTATTTTTAACAATCATAACCGAATTCTTGTTTAAAAGCCAAAGATATTGGTAGCCAAACATGGTTAGAATTATATTTTCGGATTCTTTCGCGTACCTACTTCTAGATAATAAAGTAGTTATTGAGTCATGCTAGTGATCTACGTAAAAATTCCACCTTTATACCACTTGATTTTGAAATTGCGAAAAAATACACTTGCTTTCGAGACTTTTACATCTTCATCATTGCCACGATTGGAGCTAAATTTAATACAAAATGAAATTCTTTTCAAATCAGATCCCTTCCAAATTCCTGCTGTTTCTAAGTTCTCTTTTATCATTATATACCCGGTATAATTGTATAGACATATATCGACTCATTGTCAGTGAGATCACATAACTTGATGATATACAATACAATGCTCATAAATGAGTTTCGACATCAGTTGTCCTTGTGCAAAGGTGAAGGTGGCGTGAACTATGAATTTAGGATTTATCTTTATTCTCCAACTTCAGAATCTCTCTCTTCTTTCCCAAACTCGTTCCATTTTTCTGCTTCATTCCGTCTTCTCATCATATGTACGTCATGTATATTTATTATCATCAAATTCCTACTGAATACTACACCAACTTTTCGATCCTATTAGCCTGACCTGTCTTGTCAATTTATTCTTTTCAAGTGCGTACTATCAAAGTCAACTTTCAGAAGAAAAATTGTATTTTTATTAGGAAAGTCACCAGCAAAAAGATGACATGCTCTAAGATTCACTTGAAAAGTTTTTACCCGGGGTGTGAACATGTCATACAGACATTGTAAAATCCATGTATGTAATATTTAGTCTTCCCCCAAAAATGTAAATTAACTATTACATTATTGCAATAATGATATCAACTCGGATGAAACTAAAAGTTTCGTATCACCCCAAAATATATCAAGACTTTCTGCATCACAGTGTAAGTCAATTTCCATCAATTTGCCGATCTGACCTGAACAAATAATAATGGATCAAAACCTTTTTTTACGATCCGCATATATTTAAGAAAAATCGATAAAAAATGTGCCAAAGATTCATTAGTGCAGTTAAGGCATCATTCTCACCATTATCAGATATGTGGCATGATTATCAAGAATAAACTTTTTATGCTGTAAATGAAGTTAAACATTGCCATACGGAAAATAAGAGGAAATATAAGGCTTAAAAGTTATCAGTATTTTCCCTTATATGCCTAAATGCCTTTACACCTAAAGATCTATTATATCTATCTTAGCTAAAAAAAAGTTTTTTTTCTTCTGTTTTACGTACATTTCTCTATCTTCGACACTTTTTTCCTGCGTTTTTTTTGTTATGCGACTTTCAGTCACGAAGAAAAGTAAGTTTAGTTCAGTTATATTCATTTATCTCGTGTGCTTCATACTTATACATTTACGTAGAGGTTTTTGATAAATGACACTCTAAATGTTGTGGAGTATTTACGTGCCCCCCAAAATTTGGTAAAATATTTAAAATGGTGTTTTTAATTTTATTTAAAAAATAAATGTGTACTGATTTTTCGTCAGAAATACGAACATCACTTAGTTTCTACTACCTGTCTCCGAGATATCCCGCGTGAAAATATTGCCATTCAACTTTTAAAACCCTACGTACAAGTATTATGTACTGCTTTCTTTCTTTTTCTTCCTCCGCTTTCTGCTTCTCACGTGTCTCTATTAAATTAGATAAGTTGTTTGCTGAGAAAAAGTTCATGTTCTTCATCAGCCTCATTAACTTGATGAAACTGGTTAGTTGAAAATCCCTCCTAAAAAAGTAAAGTAACGTTACTTCTATTTGGGCATTCGAGAATCGTAAGGAAAGCTTAGCGTATAAAGTAAAAGGCATTTGAAGAAGATAAACAGTTTTCCTTTTTGAGTTTTTTTTTACTTTTCTCCTTTTATGTGTATTTTTCCATCATTTACATTCATTTTTTTATTCGTAAAAGAATTTACTTAACAAGTTCTTATCCTCCAAAAATTATGTCAGGGTGACGACACATTTTAAAGCTAAGTGTCTCAAGAAAAGTAGTATATGTTAAGTTGAAAAGTCCAGCGATCCCTATCTGTCCATCTGCCAAAGTCAGTTATAATTTCAACTGTAGAAGATAACGAAAACTTGGTTGATTAAATATGTTTTATTCAATGGCCATGGAACAAATTCAGAGAGTTTGATATGATCTTTTTAACATAAACTACAAGTCTACCTGCGCCTATTTACCGGAAGATCATTTCAGTTCTAAGATTTCACACAGTAAAAAGTTTCAAATCATCCCAAGTATACGTAAGCTAACGAATTGTCGCCACTAGATCGTAAATCGAGAATTAAACCCTGTTTCTGAGATGTGGCATACGTATCATTTATCTCAAAGTTTCCCTCAGTCTAAATTTTCTCCTCAATGATTTTGTAACTGCAACTCTGATGATTACGACTCTTTGTTTGTTCAGTCGCAGTGCTATTATGGTAGATATATAGTAGCTACAAACTAGATAAACTTTTTTTTACTCGGGTGAACAAGTCACCAGTAAAGTATTTACCCACATATTATACAAAGTTTGTTCGCAAAGATTATCAATTGCAGTTCCACTAGCCAGCCATCCAGTCAGCCAGCACCAAAATGGTTGTTGTTCTTCTTTGCCGAATCTCTCTCTCATGCTTTCCTCATTCTTTTTCATCTTTTCCTCGCTTTCGTCTTCTTTTTGCTTCTTCGAGTTTTGTTGTTCGTCATCATTTCATGTTCTACATTCTACCCGGACATTACTACAACCGCCACCAGCAGTATTGTCATCATCATCTTTTTGTAATATTCACAGTTGTAGCTGGTGTAGTAGTGCATCTTGCTGCCTTACATTATGTGCCACGAACGCCATTCCTTTTGCTCTCTGCTGGGAGCAATCCTTCTCCTTTCCCGACAACGCTGTTGTTGATGCGGTGGCGGTATAGTATGTAGTGGTTGTTGTTTTTGAACTTGTTCGTTTCGTTCGTCGTTTTTTGGAGTTTTTGGAGGAGAATTCTACTTTTGCTTGTTTGTTAAGTTATCTAGATATGTTTGTACGCATGCATGTGTGTGTCTGTATTGTTATTATTGTATATTTGTTTTACTTTTGCACGGACGCAAGAGTTTTCGACTTGAATAACTAATGACTATTATATTATGTATGCTCAAACTTTGTTCCTCAAACAGGCAAGACTCAACTGTGAAGTTTTGCATGATGAGTACGCTCTCGAGATACGCTGGTCTGTGGTCGGAAGCGGAGAAACAATTGTCTTCCAGTTGGTTGGCCGCATTGGTATGTAATAATAATAAATTGTATTATTTGCAGCAATCTACATTTAGTTGAGTTTGTTGGGCTGGTGGGCGGGATTGCATAACGTCTGTTTGTGTACCCCTTCCCGCAGCATCTCTCGAATATATGGTGTAAGTATTTGCATTCAGCTTTTGGTATGTACCATCATTCACCGGATCTCCTTGGATATTTATCTGATGAATCAATTATTTATTCATTTTTGATAGAATTGCATTCAATATTCCCATTTATTGTTTGACCATTTGTAATAATGCATGTTTTTCAAAGACCTAGAAAAATTTGAATTTTGAGCAAAGCAGTGCACGTTGCAATGCAAGATTTGAGTTATACAAAACATTACTCAAAACTTTTACAGGGCCAACTGCCATTGTATAATACATACCTACATTGAATACTGTAGTCAATTTAAGTAACTTTTCTGCATTAAAAATCATCACATACGCTTTTCGCACGTCGCGTACGTATATAAAAATTAAGCATGTGCTATACGACGAAGTAGACACAAGCTAACTAACCACTTGATCCACTTCCGGACATGACGATTTCCTGGAGCACACACTTGCAAGCCACTCTTGCCGCATAAATACATATGTGGCAATTTACCCATCACCGCACTGTCACCACTACTACCATCTATCCATTTAGTCGTATTTAATCAAACTTGTAGAAGCGCATTTCAAGAAGCCACAGATAATTCAACAAATCATGCTAATAAACAATGACAAAAATGGTGTGAAACAACGCGTTGGCATGTTGTTTGGTTCTACAACACGCAGTTAATGCTTCCAGACATAAAATTACGTAGAATAATAATCATTATTATCTTATCTTATCCAAATAATGAAATGCCAGGCGCTATTACCATGACTACTCATTTCCTTTTCTCTCTGAAATGTTAATAACGGATGGAATATATGTCATGGAAAAGAGCAGTGAAAGATATGGATACCGTCAATGAGTAATATGAAGAGTATTTAGCACAAGCTTGATATGAATTCCTCCCGTTGGTTTACCCTTTTTCCTACGATGCGCCAAAAATAATACATTTAGACGCACACATTCATAGTATACGGTATGATGTATCCTTGATAGTGGCAAACTCCCATGAGTTGTGTGCTACACTGCACTGGTGCCATGTCGCCATAATAATAATAAAATAATAAATACCCGATCCAATTTCGTTTTTAGCCGATTTTAATTAGAGAGGAGCAAAGTCTCCCTTTCATCGCCGTCATGGCTCCTCATCACATCATTTCATGTGGATGATCATTAGAGCGAAGAATGACGATGGACACGTTGACTGGTTGGTGGTAGCTTTGTATGTGTGTCGTGTCGATGAGTATAGTACTCACTCAATAATAAAAGCAGCTCTTGTCTACTCATCCATGACGCTATCCATTCATCGGTCTAATTATCCCGACATGCTTTCACAATGAAATGGAACAACGTCATCTAATGAAAATGAATCTTCTACATATATCCATCTCCATCTCATTCATGTGCTGGTTCGCATCCCTTTCACAGGTGAACCGTAAAAATTGATAGCAGGCTTTGCACTAAACTGCTACCGTCATATCACAACCCACATTACTGCTCATATGCTGTGTTCACTTCAACCACGACTTTCACGGCTTGGAGATGAAGTTGAACTTTTTCTCTGCCAAATAAAAGATACATACTTGCACAGCCACCATACACACACATATGGTAAACATACGAAATGACGTCCAAAAAGTTTTAGTTGCTCAATAATTTGGAAAACATTTCACCGCACCGCAAAGTACGATGGCAGCAATAAAAAAAAGTTGAAAGTCAAACTTCCGTATGCATTTATTCATTTCAATGAACTTGTCTTTGCGTAATCATTTAACCGAAAAAATGAACAAGTTTTAGTGGAAGCAAGTTTGCTGTTAAAGCATGCCATACAAAAATATATTTAATTTCATTGCCACCAAAGTCGCGGAACAGATTTGATCCAATTAAAATATTATAAGGAGTTCAAATACAAAAGTTTTACGGCATTTTATTTCCAGGGTTTAAGCATGTATGTATTGAGGTAAACCACCTTTCTACTTGTAGTACTCTAGAGGTAAATTCATATCATAATTATAACGAACTTCCACAATTGTCAAGTTAGACCCATCGACCACATTTCCGCTTTTCAAATGTCGGATGTTTAGTTTTGCATGAGTAACGGGCAGAAAGGGAGAGAAAGTATATTGGGATATTAAATTACATAAATAAAATGATATTTTTTCAATGCGTCATGATTCATGATGCGTATGTATTTCATGGGCAAAACTTCAAAAACATGCTAAAAATATACACAAACAAAACAGCCATTTGATTTAGCTCACTTGCGTCAAACAAAATTAACTAAATATTTTCCAGTGTTTTACTGTTGTAGCTAAAAATACACTTATTGTCGTTACCACTTTTTAATTTCAGCTGATAGTAACTACATGGCTTTCGGACTTTCCGGGGAAAGTGATCGCTCTGTGATGCTTGGAGGAGATGGTATAATATTAAACAATAAATCATCTATAAATACTGTCTCGTAATTGAAGGAAAATTTGTGACATGAAAGATCAAAAATGGCGTTGTCAAAAACCACATCGAAACGCGAAGATAATCAATGCACAGCAGCAATACATTCAATAAAACGATCAATGCGTAGTGCCATTTTCTATTTTTAGACATATTTTCAGTTTAATTGGTCGGAACTTATTGCAAAGTTTTACTGGAATTTCTGGATAACATTGCCAAAAAATAAAATTGTTTATACCAGATATCAATGATATATCATTTACAATGTGTGGTCATTAACACGATATCATGTTGGATTTGCCTTGGACAATAAAATGATTGGGTGGATTTCATGGAATATAAAATGTTTGCCTTTTATTATCTTAACACAAAACAGTGGCTGTCGGATGGCTTGATCAATCAACTGGTCGCGGGCACGTTACGGATTACTATTTGGAACGCAAATCTTCTTGTGTTGGAAATGCAGGCGCGTGTCCAGATGTCCAATGGAAGGTAAAAAGATTATAAATGTTAATGTACAAGATACAAAATACGTAATCCCGATTATTTTATTTTCCATTTGCCGTTTCTTCTATCATGCGCTATAGAAAGTGACTTCATAAAATATAAATTCATCATTTGTCTGCCTTTTATTTTGTGATGATAATAGTAACATCAACTGATAGTTCGTAGAAATTATCAATAGACAGGATTTGCCCTGTAGTTTGCTTAATAATAGCAGATAGTTTTAACAATAAAAATAATAATATGTTACAATCGGCAACATGAGCTCTGAATACATGATTGGCCACATTAGAGTACAATCTGCGGTTTTATAACAGAGTTCGAAGTAACCACGGTAATTAATAAATTGTATTACGGGCACATATACCCTATAATTTTTTAAATAATGTTTTCCATGTAATTAAAACTAATGAAAGCCTAGTTTTCATTGTTCAAATAGGGATGAAAAGCTATAAACAAATAGTGTAATAAGGAAAATAAAATTCTTTTGAGTGACAGGCAAAATCATTAAAATTATCCAATCACCTATCAAAAGTAATGTGTCGGAACGGAATGCATATTATATGATTTACACGAACAAAATATTAAATCTTTTGATCTTCTTTATATTATATTGCAGCAAAGGCATTTGTTAGGAAGCGTTATGAATATGCATTTTTATTACATTTTCACTATCCTGCTCATCGTTCCATTTCATCCCAAGGTCTCACATTAATCTAGTATCTTATTTTGAAAATGAATTTGCCTTTTTTTAGGAAGGAACAAACAATGTTCGAATGCTGAGCGCGGCGTCGGTCAACGGATTTACGATTTTGACATATCAAAGAAAGCTCGGAGCGGCAGATATCTACGACAAACCCATTTTGACTAATGGAAGTCAGCCTGTGATTTGGGCTGTTGGCCCGATAAAGAACGGAGAGGCGCAGTATCATTTTCTTCGCAATAAAGGTTGGCATTGAAGAAAAAGAATAATACACATGTTTTACCTAATATCCCTATTTTCCCTCTCCTTTGTTATGGGGATCTTTTATAAGCTTGGAGCAGATAAATGATAGTGCAAATATTTTAAATGAAAAGACATGAAACTGCGAAAGAGATCTAGAGAAAGGGAGGCAAAAGCAAAAAAGAAAGTCTGTGTAGTGAATAGTGTGCGTCCTACTTTTTCTACCGAGCTGAAAGCACATACGTATACGCAAGTTGCCCCAAAAACGCTTTGTCGTAGTCTTACGGGATGCTAACCTTTTATCTCTGCTGAGCTACTAAACACATCTGCAGCTGATACTACTTTTTGCCTTATAACTTGGCTATCAGCTTTTTATGGATTTCATTAGTCTGCCTCCCTCCCTCTCTCTCAGTGTGTCTCCATCTTTTACTGATTCCTTTAGCAGAGCAAGCTATACATATGTGTATTACGAAGAAAGCGATGTCCTGAACTTGATCCTTTGTAATATGGACGCATTTTGTATCCTTGAATTTTTTCTCTCTCGTTTTCTTCGTCTTTTCCATCGTATCATCGTCATCCTCGTCGTTTTTTTTGTAGATGATCTTTCCATTGATTTTGGCCGCGTGCCAAAGTGGAACTGCCCTCAACCGGAAGGAGAGCCAGAAACTTCAGCAAATGCTCCTAGTCCTGCTACCTATCTCCTTCAGCAAAGCACCCAGCAAAATACTCAAACAACCACCATCAGAACTACGACCGTTCCAAGTACCACCACCACTACCACTCCAACTACTACTACAACTGCAAGGACGATGACGACGACAACAGGGAAACCACCAAAAACAGCAGATTCGTCGTCTTTCCCCAAAAATTCAGGAGGCGCTCGGGATGGAGGAGATGGGAATAATAGTATTGCGGAATATAAAACACCAGCCACCGCACCAAGTCCTACTTCGTGGCAGGTTCCCCCAATCCCATGCTATGAGCCGGATGATCGCGTCTACTATGCTCAGCTTGGACCTACTGGCGGAACATATGGATACAAATCCATTACAGGTTGCTCATTCTTATCATTACCCTTTTACATTTTGCATACCATACTTTTTATCACCATCTGCCCGTATAAGCATCTCCTAAGCATAAAGTATCTGCAACTTATTTCATTCCGAACAAAAATCTCCCTCAGCTAAAAGCAATCATTCTCGTAGAGGACGAGAACACCCCAGAAAAAAATCTCATTTCATTTCCATCCCTACTCTTCGCACATTTTCATTTTAATGCGTGTCGGGAATGAGCGACAAGAGCCATCCATTTTGTTTCTTGAATGGTCTCATTGTGTATTCTACAGTGTTTCCGGGTGGAATGTTTCCCCAATTGCCAACATGGCCCACTCCTCTTAGTCAGTCACTACTCACAACTCACAACAGTGCAGAGTGAGCCTCTATGACGATGACGTGCTTTTGCTACTATTCTTCTCGCTTTCCAACGAGTACTTGAATTTATAATGAAGTAAATGCTGTTGAAGTCGTCGTCGTCGTCACCGTAGTGATATGATATGTGCCTTACCATTACAATGTCTTTATGTGCATGTGAGAGATAAAGTGATTTGATCACATGACGCGTAACATGAGACTAGAGATTCGGCGACAACGATGACAACACAACGGAGTATTATTATTGTTATCATCAGTACAGCAACGCAACGTCTCTGTTATATTATGCAATAATGCATTCTTGTAGAACGTGCATTGTATTGTATGTTACATACACTGATCACTTTATGTTTACGTGTATACGCCTTTTTTATTACTTTCCCCTACTTTTTTAATATTCCCTACTTCATAAATCGTTTATTTCTGCAATATTTTTTATTCTGAAAGTTGGTTGCAGATACCTTTATGTACACCAATTGTGTTGGGATGCTTACAAATGTGAAATAATATACACAATATGTATGTATGTCTGAAGAAATATAATAACAATATAATCTGGTAATTCCCATGTCGTTCTTGTATTTTTCCCACACCCAAAACTAAAAACTAGGTCGACAGGATAAACCCCAAGAGGCTTGGTATATCAATGGACTGCTCTTGCCGGAAATTTATCTTGTGCGCAACTTGAACTACACTTTTGGTAAGTAAAGTACAAAAAAAGTGTGCGGTAGTCGAAAGCAAAGCATAAAAGAATTGACTATGGCTGAGCATGTAATTTTTTAGAACGTCAAAATAATAG
Source organism: Entomobrya nivalis (assembly GCA_034695485.1). NCBI lineage: Eukaryota > Metazoa > Arthropoda > Collembola > Entomobryomorpha > Entomobryidae > Entomobrya > Entomobrya nivalis. Next base: position 50,623 of record JAQFZH010000030.1, on the reverse strand, counting down.
TATAATAAAGCTATCATCATTTCGTTGTTTTCCTCATAAATGACTGCAAAGCTAAAAAAATATATTTCTGGTATCAAGTTGTTCACCACTAAATTCTAAAAAGTCCGAAGTGTATTCCTTTAAGTGGAAAAGGGATTTCCTTTGAATTTTTTTTTCTCTCTTATACTCTCATGATATCAAATAGACTTTGTTGTAAATCCAAATGGAAAGTATAAGATAGCCAGACAGGAAAAAGGAGAAAGCCAATAAAAAGTTCCACAATTTTAGTGTTTTACTGTGAAAGAGAGATACATACTATGTGAGCTTCTCTATATCCGATTTTTTTTATCTGTTTGTTTCTTCTCTATATTTGTTTTCATGCATTTTGTTTGCTGTTCTTGTTGCCGTCGTTGTGATCATGATGATGATGATACTCGTCATCAAAACATTTTCTTCACATATTGACGCATATGCCCGGGCAGTCATTCAAGGCGGCGACAACACAGATGTAGCCACTGACTACAACCCGTTTTACATCACGGATGATCCAGAAGGTGGTCATGAAGCAAAGTCCTTGATTGAAAGACAGGTTAGCCATATGGTTAAGTTTTTACGCTTTCGTACCCTCTCTCGCTTTCTCTCTCTCTTTCTCCACTTGACTTGCTACAGCTTTTTATCCTTTATTATGCCATACGACGAAACCAAAGAAAGACGAAAAGTCAACCGATTTTCTACTTGTACATTTTTACGACTTTTTCCAGCTGTTTGCTCATTGCTGATGGGTTTCCACTGCTGCATGCGCTGCTTTTTAGTTCGACTTGATTCCCATTCCAATATATTCTCTGTCCACACTACTGACTTGACTGAGAGCTCAAATCCAATCCAGCCAAAAATTTGCGATCTGTTGCAATTTGCAAAGTTAGTTATAAACTGTTTTCCATTGTGATCTCGTATAAAATTTTATATAGGCCACACATACGTTCTCCTTGTACTTGTTCAAATTATAAAGCTAAAAGAGTAGATAAATTTTTTGCTGGCGTCTGCGGGTGAAGCATGATAACAAATTATATGTCCATTATCCTTTGCCATGACCTTTCCAAAAAAGCAGCTATTATATAAGGTGGCGTGGTATTAACCAAGTAGGCAAGGGATATAGAAAATGGAAGTCAGTTTGCGAAACAGCTGCGCTGAATCGTCATCATCATGTTTTTTGGTGATATTGTTCTTACTGCTAGTGAACTGAACTGAGGAATCTACACATTCTCCCTTTTTCCCTATCTTTTTGTTTCATCATCAGACCATTTTATTCCACTGAAACAAAATGGACTGACTTAACTCGTCCACCAGTTTACATAGCCATCCTACTAATCCGAATAATTTTGTTGCTTTCTCTGTCTCCCCTTCGCTCCCTGTTCACTTTCACAAGAGATAAAAGCTTTTCTTGTTTTCCTGCTTGCCATCATTATCTCCACCAAAACTACGTTCCACAGAATATTATTCGGGTTGAGCTCAGAACAGAATGGTCTAGTAGACAGGGCTTAGCAAAATGAACAGAATAATATGTGAAGAAGAACAACGAGTTTGCACTCACCACACAAAATAGACAGTAGACATGCACTTTGGTCGTCCTGTAATGAATATGAACATATTGTTATTAGCGCAATACCATCACTGCTTGTTGTGTACTACTGAAACCAATTACTGCTCGCCATCTCCATTAAGTGCCCTATTTCTTCGTTGCATTTCACAATACTTTTCCCCATAGCACTCCCTCCAGTCTGTCCACGATCATATTATGTACATACCTTTCTCAATTTGAAAAAAAATCTGTATCGCAAAAGCTTTTTCTGATGATGCCACTACTGCTTTAATCGCACTTTTTTTCATTGTAACCAGCCAACTCAGAAAAAAGTATTACATTGCAAGAGAAGATGTGTATGGAAAGTGATCAAGCCGTGATAATGGATTTTCAACCCCCTTCGCCCCTTTCCTCATTTACCGTAATTCTCTCTAAAAAAACGGGATTCATTGACTTACTTGCTGCGCTGCCTAAATTTCTGAGCCGCTGACTAACAGCATTTCAACCGTATAATGCTTCAGTTTAATTCCGTAGTATACATATGTGTGAAGTGAAGCAATTCTTACGATCCTCTCTACTGCGTAGGTTGACTCGACAACTAATCCAATCTCGGTTGAGCGTCTTCTCCTAATGAACTTTTCCCAAGATATATGTGTCCAGATAAATTACCATTTTAGTTTGTAACATCCAATCCGCTACTACTACTACCAATGGTTTTTTTCCCTTTTTTATTATACACCAAGCAGCATACCAAATGAATGACCATGAGGCAGCAGAAAAATCGTTACTATCATATATGAAATGATCATTTTTTTCTTACGTTTTATTCACATGACGCACTGAGACCTGTAACGTAACGAAGAAAGCATCATACTTATTTTTCCTGTTTACCCGATCCTCCCTCCAATCTCCTCCTGTCGCCATTGTAAATAATAATAAAAATGTTTTTCTGTTGGAAACCATATTCTATAAAAATGCATGGTTTTGATACCAACGGCGGCGCCTACTATAAAACCCAACATGTGTGCTTCTTTGATCCATAAACACCATAAAAGTCAGAACTAATCGGATGAATACAAAAGACATATATACCTACACATACACATACACACATGCCATTTCAAGGATTTTTTTCTCTCATTATTTAGTTTTATCTGTAGACGTGTTTGCATTTACTGTCTTCAATATTACACTCTATACTCTGCTGGAGAAATTAAAACTAAACATATCTGACAGCACTTTTCTTCCTGAATTGTCGTTTATTATCTGGAACGGAAATTTCACTACGATAGCTTCAATACCTTGCTCCGCGCTCCCATCTTCACCACTTTCTCTAGTAGAAGTAATAAAATGAAAACATTTAAGCGAGGAGCTTTCAGTATTTTGTCCTTTTTTTTTTTTACATATTTCTTTCATTCGAGCGTGCACCTCACGCTATATTACATTTTTCAACTTGTACGATATACTTCGTACTTATATGTACGCTTACATGAATAATTTCTGTAGATACATAAGAACATAAATTCGCACTGGCGATTATGACGAAGATCATGCTGGCTTTGCCTTTTCATCTAATCCATTTTTTGCCTTCATTCTTCTTCTTTTTTCTGCTCTGCTATCTTCGTCTCGACTTATTTCCCCCGTTTTTCTGCACCAGAAAGAAAAGCATGCATGCTTGTGTGACTATAGTTACTATATACTTTCACTCATGATGATAATTGTGGTACTGGTAGTGGTGGTGGCATAAAAAAAGGCACAAAGTAAAAAGCAAAGCATCAAAGTAAAAGCGAGTCGAGTCAGAGACCAGAGTTAATGTTGGATTGACAGCGAAGCATTAAAATGTGCTGAGTTTATAAGACGCATCTATCATCGCTGATAAGTAAAAAAAGAAGTAAGAGAGATGCCTTTTGTGTGTATGTATGTGTTAAAGTGGAAGTATAAAGGAAAAAGTAAATTGTTAGCGTTTTCTAGCGAGCACTCTTATTTTAGCTAAAAGACTCAAAAACTTGACTGCGTCTATTATCAGGAGGCCGTATTATTATTACATAGCAAGTTTATTTAAGTGTATCGCTGTCTACTAGCACCACTACCAATTTTTTTTCTCCTTGTCTTTTTTCTTCTTCTTTTCTTGTCTTTTGTGTGGCGTTGGTGGTGGAAAGAAGTATTATATACGTCCTCCACCTCTTTCCAGTCATACATCCTCCTTCGAACACACCATTACAGTACATTACATAGTTTCTCTTCTCTCAGAGGAAAACCAGGACAGGGAAAGAATATTGAAGAGAGAAAAAATTGAAACGGAGTAAAGTGAATACAGACACCATGCTAGTATACTATAAACTCCATGATCGTTCTCCGTGAGTGAGCAAATCGGTAATGGGTAATGGAAATGGGTAATGGGTAGTGGCTGCTTTCTCTCTCTTACATCAGCCCAGTTTATTTGGCGTATAGCAATATAGCAATAGGGTAGAAAGCAGCTACATTGGTGATGGTGTGTGCGGTCTCGTGTATGACTGAATGCTGCAATACATGTCAGTTGTCTGTACATTTTCCCCCCATTCTCTCCTCCAAGCTCTCCAACTAGCTTGCTTTCTTCTTTACATCACTTTCTATTTTGCCCATGATACCTTTTTATTAATGATAATAGCAATAATGATAATAATAACATGAGATTTTTATATGGGCTTGCTTTGCTTTATGGGTTTGAGTCTCATATATTTTTCCACCTCACTCTCTAATGTACTTCGGAGGAAAATTGGTAAAGTACAGTTGTGAAATGCTTTTTCACAAGGGGAAATTACAGCATTTTATGGGTGAGAAGTAGATGTAGAGTTTGGATTGCGAAAAAATATGTGTCAGAAAAAACAGGAGGGTGTGTACGTATGTGCCAGTATTTAGTTAAAAGTATAGTTATAGTAATCAAAAAAATCTAAACCACCACCACAACGACGCGCTCAGAGATGCATAGGCTTTTCGAATGGATATATAACATATGAATTGAAGGTAAATCACGGGGCTAACTGCGCAAATTTGACCTTAGTCTGTGAGCTGGTGGTTAAAATTGAATGGTAATGGAACGGAGAATGAAATATGAACAAGTTTATGACGACACAAAATGATAATGGATGCTTTAAGTAATGGGATGCTGGGTCTCTTTCCTTGTGTCATGGGGAACTAATGTAATGATGGTTGGGTCTCTATGGTAAAAATGGTGAATTTTTCGGCAAGATTTATTTGAACGTACATGGATCTGGATGTATAATATATGTATTTTTTGCATTTGCATTATACAATTTTCAGGGCATTAAAACCTATGCAGGAGTAGAATATGACTCAAGAGGAAGGGACATTGCCACCGCCGTGGGAAAATTGTGCCGATGGGTAGAAAACGGAAATCAGCCTGCTGATTTTTTCACGTCATATGCAGCCTATCAGCGCTCCCTTTTTCTCAACTGTGACAAAGGACATTCGGGTGAGATTTTTTTAGTTGTAGTTTACAGCACACTGTGTATACATTAGAAATATCCTGATAATCTCAGCAAATGTGAGCGAGATACCACTATACCAACTAAAATCGTTTACGTGCACACTCTCTCTATCCTGCTGTTTATACAAGAAACTGCCATTAACTCCATCCGGATCATGTTTCACTTTCACTCTCACTGGCGACAGAGTTACCAGGGAAAGAGCGAGAGTTGAAAAGGATAAAAAGAGAGTGGAAAAAATAAAACATGTATGATGTGATGTGTAAACACAGCTTACTTATTGAATTCATCAGCTTACGCACTTGTCTACACCATCATCTCAGTGGTCCCTGCTAGTGTGATGGTGTGTGAAAAACATCGTGATACTGTAATTAAAATACAAGTGATTGTAGTGGTCACCACCGCTGTTGTAAGTATGCCACGCAAAATGCTTGTTTTATACCATTTTTTTCAGTTTTACAACCACTTTGGCTCATAGCAATAACCGTAAGCCTATTGCTACGACGGATAAAAATATGATGGCAAAATTTAGAAAAAATATTGAATGGATTTTCTGTCAATAAAATTATGCCTCAAGACACATTTTTCAAATGATGCAACCATGTGAAGTATGCGGCTTCCTCTAATGGATCTTCTCAAAGCCAAAATATAGCATGTTTTTATGAATCCTCGTTGATAATGTAGGCAGAGAGAGAGACGTACATACGTGTACATACTTTTGTATGTTTATGTACCTACAAAATTTAGCTAGAGGGACCTTCCATTCATTGGTTATCTGCAAAATAACAAAGTATAGATTGAAAGATTGTTTGCGTGTGTCGTGAATTTTTCCATGCAGCAAAATACATTGTAGTCCTTGCAAAATCTCAATTACTTCATTCTACGAATAGAACGCCTAAAAGGGCAAGAATTTTATTTTTGGATTTTTGCAATTTTCTTCGCGTTTGTTTCACCAAAAGAGAATTTTTATGAAAGATAATTTGATTTTTTTTTTGGTTTTAAAAATGTATATTTGATGTTGAATAAATCGATGTGGTTGGGAGTAAACAGAATCTGTATTGACAAATCATTCTAATATCGTTTGTGTGCAAATTTTTTGAACTGGGAAATGTAAAGATGCTATTGAAAAATTGGACGAGAATTTATTTATGACAGATTGATGATGATGAGAGTGAACGAGAAAAAAGAATAAGACGATTTGGGAGGATAGTTTGATTATGTTTACCACACAATATGTATATAGTACAAAATGGCATTCTCATGTAGAACACTCAATTCCTGGAAAAATGATTTTGATTGGATGCACGATCTCCTTTTATTGTTCTAGTGAGCAATACAGATTTTGAGCTCTTAGAAACGAGCTTTAGTAGGAAAATACCAAAAATAAAAGCTTTATTTATGTTTGAGCCACTTAACGTATAACCGAATTTATGTGCATACCTATACACATATGTATACCTATATGTACGACGTTTTATATGAAATGGACCAAAGCTAGTATACTTACATTTACATTTGAACTGAACACATAAAAACAATATCAACTACCTACATAGATTGAAAAACTTTTAATGGTACAATAATAATTTCAATTTTACTTTGCTTACAGGAATACTTCACTTCACTCCAAGCAAGGACACCCCAGACTTACTTTACTATCAGGTAAGCCGATTATTATGATTGTCATTTTTTTCGAACTTTACATATTTTTCCGGTATTTTAAAGGTGCGTCATCGAAACATACTTATTCTAAGTTAGGTCACAAACACAACTGTAATAGATAGTAACCTTTGATGTTTCAGAGATTCAAAAAAAATCATATCATTTGAATACTCCGAATTCTGTAGTGTAAGCATTTTGTTTGAGTTAAAAACAATGCGTGTTGAGCGCTTTGAGAACATGTTTTTGTTGTAAAAATTTGGATAGCTTTGATTATAAATCTAGACTCTAGACAATGATTTGGTAGGTAGCTTAGCTTTTATCTGAGATCGGTGTTTTATGTCTATAGTTTTGCATGTAGTTGAAATTCAAAGAATATTTTGTACTTTACCAACAACAAAGGGTTTACGAAAATTAAAGAGTTATGCTTAGCAAGGATATTCCTTCCAGCATGAATATGCAAATATTATTATAATATTATGCGTTATATTGCCGATATTCTATGAGCATACAAAGTGTACGAGGTACACTTGCACTTGATGTGTAAATGTGCACAAAATGAGAAGTTTAATAAATTCATCCCTTCGTTTTGTAACTTTATACGAATAACATGATAAAAAAGCATATATGATTACATTCAATATTGTTGAAAGAAATAAACAACAATAACCGGATGTTGCACACTTTAGGTAGCATTTCACTTTATCAGCGGTTTCCGCTCTTTTTAAAGGTTTAAATGTATAAAATGCAGGTTAACTTTTGTAGAGAAAACTTGGTTCGCAGTATATCGTACATCAGGCAATCCGTTTTAGTCTCGCTGGAAGTTTTATAAATATATTGCCGACAAAACGAATTTTGCCTTGACGGACGGCTGAAAAGATACGAAGCAAAAAAGTGAAAGTAAAGATACTTCTCCATAACTTTAATAATCTGTATTCTTTACGGTATCAACATAAAAAAGTCAGATAGTTTTTCAAATAGTAACAAAGAAGTAGAATGGGTTTTAGAGGAACACCAAAAAGGCTTAAAATTATTCTCTTCTTTAGAACAACTCGTACAACATATAAATTTTTAATGAAAAGTTGTAAAACGTGTGTTACTATCACACGTTGCGCTGCATTGATTGAGAAATGTGCAGAGGTAATAATATATAAACAGCAGGCGACAGAGGTACACTTACAACAACATAAAATATTGCAGTTGGCTGGTTACGTCGGCATTACTTTTGTAGAATTTAAATATGCAGCACATCATGCAGCAGCCCTTTGTTTCTGTCTGTTTTGATGCTGGTTAGGAATTCTTGACTAGTCAAGGATGAGGCTACTCTCTCCCCAGTTTTACAACTGGTAAGGGTACACTACTTGTACAACCATATCGCCGCCGCTGTAGTACACAACACAAAGCGTATATTTATCATTAAGCCAAAGCACCCACTTTCACTCTCTTCATGTGATATTCAAGTTGCACATCAAAGGAAATGAGTAAATGGGAAAAGAGTTACGGGAATAACGTTGAGGACGACCATGCTGATCATGGGGGAAATGTACTTAACCGTGTGTACGTGTGCTCATTTTTAGACATGCATGAGAATAAGGCAAGTTTGATGTGGAAGATTCGTTAGTAAAATCAAAAACTGGATGCACATTTATGTAGATAAGAGGCATTGATCCATTGGTTTTTTTTGCAACATACACCATAGAACAGAACGAACTTCTGGTAGTAGCTGGTATAATAACAAAAGTCTTGAAGAAATAAATGATAATATGAAATGAGAGTAGAGAGGGATAATTTATTTGAAAAGTTTGTCATGACACACATTGGGATTTTGCGAGAGAATAGGTCACCCTGTCAGACCATAACACACACTACTATTCTAAATTAACAGATTTTATAGTAGATATGGTATGTATACATATATGTAGCTGCATACCTAAAACATTGTTTCTAACATTTACCAAGAGAAGTATGCGTAGTAAGCATCATCATCATTCAGATATCACATATTTTGTCTCCTGTGATGCTTTTCAAGCCAATGTTTTGTTGGTAGCTATGCTGTTTTTGTGTCAAGAGTCATGATCATACTTATCATACAACTTTCCATTTAAATTTTCATGTTTATGTGATCATGTAGTCTTACACAAAGAGACATTTGGGCTGGAAAATTCATGTGGTGGATGACTGTCAACTCCCATCGGAATCTAAAGTGGAACCGGTGCAGATTGAACAAGAGCAAAAACCAGCAAAGGAGGACAAGCAAGCAGCAGGAATACTGGTTGGAAAGCCAAATGAAAGCAATGGGGCATCCTTTCTTCAGCAGCAACATCAGCCCTCTCAGCTTGCACTTCTCAATGCACAATCAAGGAATCCTGATCAGAGACCTGGGGAAACTATCAATCACCCGTCTAATCTTGTCACACCTCTTTTATCCCTTGGAGGTGGGGAAATGGGAGGAGGAGATTCCAAAGCAATTTTGTAATATTAAATAATAATATCGAAGAATAAACAAAGCCTTTTCCCTCATTCCTCCAATTTCCGGTTCTCTTTCATTGAAAACTTACATATATTTTTTAACGTTTTGTCTGCTTTGTTTTATGCATTTTAAATTTACAATTCAGAAACAACCAAGGTACTCCCGTCATTTCCCCAATTTCCGGAATCGGTTCAGGTCGCCCCATGGAAAATGCGTACCTCTTTGCAGCCGGTTCTAATCCCACAGGAATGCAAGCACAGAGTATTGCAAATAATATGAAAACTTCCCAGTTTGTTCAACAACAATCTCAGCATCAGCAAATCCCTTCCATCATTTCATTGGATCCTACCAGACTTTTAATCAATGCAAAACCAGTCGTATGTCTATATTGATTACAGTATTTCATTATGTTATTTTACATTTTCACAATAATTATTACTATCTATTTTGTCGTTGTTGCTTCGCCGCCAAAAGGGGAGTTGCTATTGTGGAAGTGGGACATGAAATGCGATGTTTGTTTCATTTGTTTATTTTCAACATATTGCCATTATTGTAATGACGTTGATGATTTATAGGATGCCAACGGTGTTCCGGTAGCCCACCATCCTGGAATTGCACAATACGCTCAACTTCATGGTCACACAGTAGTATCGATGCCAACTCAACCGGACGCTTTTCATTTCCCTCATCATCATAACAATGGAGCATACTTTCAAGTTGCAATGGACGGAACAGCAGCCGCTGCTTCGGCTAGTGGTACTGGTGGTGTTGGTGTTTCTGGCACTCCAGGAAATCGCATCCAGACGCCAGGAGCAGCATCATTTTCAGCACCAACAACATTTCAACTTTCCGGTCAGCTCACAGAAGGGCATTTAATGAGGAGAACTGGTCCACAGCAGCTTCCTCAGCAACAACTTTCTCCTGCTCTTCTTGCCCAGCAACAAAACCAACAAGGAATCTCTCTAAACCAATTTAAGTTTGCAAAAGTCGTAGGTGACCGATCAGAAATGATTCCTGAATTTTTTATTGGATCTAATCGAGCTCCCCTATTATCTCATCCATCCCATCCTGTTCGCTATGACGGCATACCCATGCACTCCATTGTATACGCTACAACTGGATCGCCAATTTCCAGAGCTACTGGCAATCCAATTTCATCCTTTCTAGTAGCTCAGCAGCAGCAACAACAACAGCAGCATATCGAGAAGCCCCATTTTCACCCTAATCCGCAGTTTGAGCTAGGTGGACAAAACCCGCTTGTGCGAATTCGTTCAGAAATTGGAGCACCCAACGGAGGCGTTGTAGAAGGCATGAAATTCTTCGAAATGTCTGGTTCTCCTACTGCTACCAGCAATATTCACAATATTCATATCATGGATAACTCGGCTCAAGGTTCAAGAATTGCCCCAGTATCTGCTGGAACACTAGCACCACCATCAGCCTGGACACAAGCAAGAAATTTACCAAAACGAGAGCAAAAACATCCGTACTTTGTTGTTCCAAAAGAAGCAGCAGCTCCTCATCATCCCACTCTTTGGTCCCGTCTCAATAGACAAGGCACTCGAGCAGCAACTCTGAAAAGCTTTGGCGGCAGGATCACCAATGCTGCAAGGGAAATACGGGAAAATGAAAACTTATATGAAACGGAGAAGATGGATGAGCCCACCAACTCTCATCCGCAATCCTCCACCCAGGTGCGCCCAAATAATAAAGGGATCAAGACAATCCCTACTTCTCTGTCTTTACCATAGTTCTCCCTCTGCCAAATCAACTTTTTATTATACATTTTCACATTCATGCTTTTCTCTAGAATACTTCAGTCGACATGCATGTTGATCTTTCTCTTCTCTTTACGAATTCGAAATAAGGTGGATCATCCTCATGATCATAACAGCAGAATGGATACATTTTGTATTTCTGTACTTTTATTAAGTGTTGAAAACATTTCGCGGAAATATCAAATTTTGTCTGTCTATTGGGAGCTAACATACAAAGTTATGTACGCCGAAACGTTTTTTTAGCTGTAGCACAACATAAAAAGAACATTCAGTTTTTCGATACTTTTACACAGTTGATAACTATTTTATTGCATAACTTTGAAATACTAACCATGATAAAAAATATATAAATCCTCATGTATCTTTATATCCTCATACTTCTTTTCCGCAACAGTAGACATTGCTACGCAACTTTGTAAGATTTACTTCCCATGCATCACTTTTACAACTTAATTTTTTCTATTTTACATACTTACCCTCTCTTTTTAAACATCTTCAGAGAAACAAATAAGAAAGTATTTTTAAATCTCCCTTTTGCTTTTCTATACTCCTACTTGAGTATTATTATTATCATTGTGTGATGGCTCATGGGGGAAAGTGAAATTGACTTGAAATCCTTGAAATCACTCTAGAGATCAGGACCAGAAGTAGAGGCACCACAAGGGACTCCCCAACAACAACCAAGCTCTTCTACAAACGCTCCAAAAATCGTAGCACAAGGAACAATGATGACAACTGGCGCTGATGATAGCGTCCATCAAATAAAGCCTAGCAGAAAATGCAAAAGTTCTTCATCATGCAAAGTTGCGTCTGCCGATAGTGGTGATGACGAAAACAGCGACAGAACGGCGCCTCTTCCGTCCCAGTTTAGTGAGCAACGAAAAACACAACCACTTGAAACAGAAAACTCTACTACTCCAGACACTGGTACTTCAACAAAACCGGGCGATGCTCCAATAAAAACAAGCACAGTCCCGTCAGAAAACGACGAGAAACAACAACAACAGATTTCCCGAGATGATAATCAACAGCAAGAGAAATTGGCTCTGGCTTCAAGTACTCAAGTAAGAAATAACACAAACTTTCTTTCATTTTCTTACAGCAGCAGACGAATCACACAAAATTGACGCAAAACAAGTTAAACTTTTCTGTGTAGAAATTTGTAGAGACAAAACTCTTATTGGTTCGTTAATATCCAACCAAAACGAAAGCATTTTTTGATAAATTGACAAACATCAAATGCTGTATAACGAGAAGTAAAAAGTAAATCTTGATAATTAGATATTTTTAAATATTAAAAGCTTTAAAAGGTTCTACAAAGCCCTAATTGGTTTTGATAGACAATTACTCACGTTTAACTAGTGACTATATAGCGACTTAAACTGTGATTTATAACAACGCTTTTGAATTTTTGAAAATTTTAGTGGTAAAAATTGGAGTTGTTAGAGAAAAGTGGTTGGTATCCACTTATAGAGTAATTATTGATGGGATTTAACATTTTAAATACGAAGCTTCAAATGTAGTAGTATAATTTTAGTATTTAGATGGATGTAGTTAACCACTGAAAGTGCCGCAATCTTATTTTGTAAAAAGCATGAGGAACATATGGTACGCCGTGTAATCGTTTTTATAATGACTCAAGGCAAAATTTAGTATGGTGATTTGTAAGTAAATTGCATTTTAGTGGCCATCCAAGATAATTTTGTGTACATCTTGAAGATACTTGGGTGTATGTAGTGTTGTGTTCGTAGTTTTCGTTGTAAAATGTAGATTGTAGGTAGATGATGAAAGCATGTCTTTAGCTTTCAAGGAAAATGATTTGATGGGTATGTCGGAAGTAGGAGAAAATTGAAATTCGAGTAACATGCCTCTTGCGCGTTTTTCTGCTACTCTAATAACATCATCGTCATCAAAATATATATAAAACTTCAGATTGCTTTTTTACACCCAATCCCCATGCTGTGCATGTTACATGAAATTTCGTATTTCATTTTGGTCCCATTTGAGAAACAATTAGGTCGTTTTTCGATCTCATAACATACATGCAAGCAAGCAAGGCTTGATCAATATTGATAAATCGTAACCTTCGATTTGTGAATGTTAAACCTGATAATGCTAAACATGATTTTGAGTAGTAACGTAATAAAAGATGGAATTGAGAACTCAGTAATAACAAGCCGATTGAAAATTATATTACAATTATTGAATTTAAAAAGACATAAATATATGATGGCCAGTTTAAAATTAGATTGTACTTTGGTCCTTGTAAGTACAAATCAAATCTGTTAAAGTCTTGGTTGTTAAGATTACTGCTATTGGCACTCTTAGAGTTGACTGAGCTTACGGGGATTTTTATATATTATTTCATTCTGGTCACAAAAAATATAATATATATAAGCAGATAAAATGTGAAAATAAAGAGTTTGACGGAGGGTTGACAGGTCAGTACGCAAATTTCCTATTCATCATTCATCCACAAAAACAAAAAAGGATTTCTTCCTTCAACCTCAGTCCGGGTTTTATACATTGGAGTGTATACCTGTCGTGAATGAGAGAAGGAAATGCACATGCACTCACGGTTTTCTTGTTATGAGGTACACATATATCGCATGTGCATTTCCTTTTCTCATTCACGACAGGTATACACTCCAATGTATAAAACCCGGACTGAGGTTGAAGGAAGAAATCCTTTTTTGTTTTTGTGGATGAATGATGAATAGGAAATTTGCGTACTGACCTGTCAACCCTCCGTCAAACTCTTTATTTTCACATTTTATCTGCTTATATATATTATATTTTTTGTGACCAGAATGAAATAATATATAAAATCCCCGTAAGCTCAGTCAACTCTAAGAGTGCCAATAGCAGTAAGCTGATTTGAACAAGAAATTAAAAAAGGGTGTTTCCAAAACCAGCGAACGATAATAAGTCCAAAGCAATTCGGAAAAGCAAAACTCTTTTGTGGATGTGTGCCCCCACGGGTTCGTCTAGTAGCTGCATATATGCATACAGTAGGTGTTTAGCATGACGTTACATGCATGTCTATGACGATCTACGCATAATTTTTATAAAATATTTCATGCTGATATGTGTTTCCGCCTGTAAATTAAGTAACTCTCTACCCTTCATGCACTCAACTGTGGTGGTTATCCATCATCATCACTTTATATAATTTTAAGCTCTTCGAGTTGGACTACAAAATGTACGATCATTGATGGACTTTAATAGTAAATTATCATATTATGGTTTTGGACACAATTTACGTGGGAGGATAAAAGCAGTAGTAGTGTAAAATTGCTCATGCTACACTAGACACAATTCTTGCTACTTCAACAATTCTAGTAGTATGCGTGAGTATACTATGCTATTATGATGCTAAGACTTATTTCCCGCAATTTATCCTCTGGAATTGTTTACCACTGGAAACGAAAGCACAAAATACAGATTACATGATACTATTAAATCTCATAGCTTTTCGTTGTGTCCTTGTAAATTAAGTGGCTTGTTTTAGATTTAGATAAACAATAAATGCTAAATTTACATAGCACGTAGTGTATGCAGGAGAAACATAAGTACAAGTAAACAAAATATTATATACTATATGTATTTACTGTAGAATCCGAGAGTATTAGTGGTTCTGTGTCCTTCAAGGAACGGTTCATTTAGCTTTGTTTATGTACTCCACGAAACCTACATCTAAGGAAAATGCAGTTCCAGCGCTTGTCACTCATTGCATACCCATTTTATAGAAAAGTTGCTTAATAATATTTTATTTTGATAGTATTAAAATTTCCCTCTTTCTCTCCAACACGCATTTATAAATACGCTTTCTTTTTTCTTTACCGCTACTACCACAACAAAAACCACAAACCTTACCATCACACAGCCACGGCTTCTCACTCTTCTGTTGCCTTTGACAACTGCAGATTTTTTTTCTTTAGCAGTGAAATGGTACTAATAATAATGACATTAACAGTAGAAACCTAGCACCATCCTACTAATAAGTAGTCTGCGGTAAGAGAAGTAATTAAATTTAGTCATTTGTGCACATTGTTGTGACATGATCATTTCAATTTTCTTCCACACACAAACACACCCTGAGCCTTTTTCTCTTTCCGTTTAGTTTTTTTTACAAACTGAAATGGTTTGGTGGCGTTTTTAGACTTGCTTCTACACCACATCCAAATTCCTTTTTCTCTCTTGTGAATTTGCATTAATTTTCTTTTGTAACTTTATTACATCAAAGAAACCCAGGAGCGTCGTAGTAATAGGAATTTTTCTCCTTTTTTCTTCTTCTTTTTATATACGTAATAGCTTTTTTTTCACTAACCAGCACCAGAATCCATTTCACCGTGCCGCTGCGTTGTTTCTTGTTAATTAGTCGTGTAGTGTTTTAGTGTTGTTGTTGTTGTCGTCCTCTTTTTCTTTTTTGTCGTTTTGGCCTTGTGTTCTTTATTCTATCCTATATAATTACAAAAATGCAATAATAATAGAGGTAACATTTTATACCATTTTCACTGATGAGCTTAGGTAATTATTTCCAGTGTTCTTTTTTCTTCTCAGAAAAGAATATGTTTTACTGGTCCAGTGCAGAAACATGATTCGTTATACTCAAACCATTGTTGTTAGTGTTAATTTATTGATGAGATGAATTTAATTGTACACATCCTTTGTACTTATATATATGTAACTGTGGTGGCCACCTTTATTACATTAATGTATAATATTATATTGAATGTAGGCCATATCATTATCATCATTCTCCTCCTCCTCCTATCATTATCTCACCACCACCACCACCACCATCACTGCAAACCCATTTTGTTCTCATCATCGCCCGTCCGTTAATTCTTGCTGCTATGTGTGTCATTCACTATCTTTCTTCTCTTCATCCATTCCACCAATTACGTGTTTCTTTGTCCCATATCAGCAACACGATCACTTCACATACATACAACACTCCACCATCATATCATTATTAGTCCCATCGTCAGCTCTGATGACTATCATCCCAAGATAGCCTGCCAGTAATGCATTGTAGCATGCCACTATACTAGAGATCACATTTTCTCTCAAGAACAAGCTAGGAATAAGTAGATAGGACCCATCTATTGCACTGCCCGCGCTTTTCACTCTTGTGTCCCGTATCTTAATAATCATCACATCGCCATGATCATCATTTTTTGTTCCATTTTCCATCTAACTTCTCAAATGTTTGAATTTTCCAGCAAAATTCAACTCATCACACCATCACCAAGTCCATGAGCTTCTCTGTAGTCTACTTCATTCCTTTACTAACTAGTCATCATGATCAAGATGTACCACCATCACAAATTTATGTTTATAACACATCAGTACTTTCTCTTCTTTTTTTCGCAAAAATATGAACTGAATTTATGTATATCATAGTGTTTAGAAATGTGATGCTACTCAGAAAAGTTGAAGCAAGCTGATGATGATATAAGCAAGCTACTTCTTCCTCATACATACTCCATTCCAGTTAGCCCTACTGATTTTCGTTTTAGTTGGATATTTTCTTTATAGGAAAGTGAGGTAGTACATTTTCACTGTAGAAAGCACCAAGAAAGGAGCTTGTTTTTTGTTCCTTTTTCTTTGGATCCATTGTTCGTCATCCACGTGACGATGACGATCATCATTATCATCACCATCGACATCAGCATGTTCATCATGTTTTAGACTGAATGTAACATTTCTTTTCTTCTTTACTCTTTGTGTCTAGTGCGCTTACTATACAGATATTTCGCATTCTTCACTTACTATCACAATCGCAGGGGAAAATTGTATGACAGCAAAGCAGGAGGAGAAAGCAGTGTGTAAATCAAAAAAAAAAATAGAAGAAGAAGAAAAGCAAAAGAAGGCAGTGGCTGTGCTTTGAGTGTCTATATCTAAGGAAATGAGATTGGTGCAGTAGGTATTAAGGGTAAAGTAATGGAGGAACCCATAGGGGTTCTTTTTCTCTCCTTCTAAGCTTTTAGTAGAGCTGGTACAACAAAATACTAAACCATGTAAGTACACAATGCACCAATTGTAACGATAGTGGAGTTGGTGGTGGGTGATGGTGGGATAGGAGCAATAGTTTCATGGGATATCATGGAGAAAAAAAAGGCGAAAGAATAATAATAACAACTAACAAGGACTACCTACAATATTACTCTAGAGAAATAACATAGGAAACACGAACAATTTATACACAAAAACTGGAGTAGTCGAATCTCAAGTATAGCTTGGCACATTGGTATTTTTCTGCAAAAATTTGTAAATGTATATTTGGGTACAATATGTATACATATGTATGTATATGTTAGACTTATATTAAATATATAATAGCAATGATATTATTGCTGATAGTATGTGTAGTTGTTGCAGATGGTAGGAGTAGATCCCTTTCCTCTTATACCCATTCCAAGCCATATTTATAGTCCCACAGGTATTGATTTTGAGTCATGTTCTCTTGATCACCAGGCTTTGTCTAGATCTTATCACCAGGAAAATTAAACCTTTTTCTTTTTGTATATTTGCCCATGAGTTTAGCGGGTGTGTGTGTGTTTCTGTGTATGTATGTGCGCTCTGGTGAGCCATGTGTGAGTACTATTGCTGATATTACACTGTTCACTGGGACAGACCAGTGCCACAACCATAACTAAAACGACTACTTTTATACTTATATATTATTCGTGGAAAAAAGGGAGCTATGTGTTTCTGTGTGTAATAATAGTACATTTTAGATCGAAATTTTCATTTTCATTTGTTCCTGCAGTACGATGATGGTAGGTTGCTGGGTACGGTCTAGTGAAGAAAAAACAGCACGAAGGGTAGAGAAAATAAAAGAGAAAATACCCGTTTTTGGGTTGATTTTAGGAGCAGAGTCAGTAATTCATATTGTTTACTGGGTGGGTACAAAGTCCAAGGCAACGAAAAACATGAATTTGCTAAACTGCAAAAAGTAAGCAGTTTTGCTATGAATTGCAGCTTGAGTCTGCTCTCTTGTTCTCCTCCATTTACCACTAGTCATCGCTCATTGCAGAGTTCTTTATCGTGAGCTTAGTTATCACAATAATCACACACACACACACATGAACATACACATATTTAGGTTTGCATGTAGGCATGTAACATAGCAAAACTGTTGAAGTCGCCAGGCAGAAAACACACAAGAAAGAAAAATCAGAGCAATTTAGTTGCTACAACTTGGAGCTGTTAAAAATAGCAATTTGGCTGGCTGACGCTAGACTAAATGAAAAACACTAATTGAGGGAATAAATTCAAGTAGTAACAGAGCCACCGCACCGACAACTTTCCCTTTAATATGGGAAAATAGTTCGTCCTTTTTCACTTCGGAACTTTGACACATCATACTTATATTGTCTAGTCATCTATTTTTACAATACAATTTTAGACCTACTCTACACCATCAACGTTTGGCATTGCAACAAATTCAATCGGTGGTGTAAATGTGCAAACGGGGTTTTTAAAGAATGAATGTTGAGTAAGCAAGCTTTCTTTTTCTCTTTCGTCGTTTTATCACGAACTTTTTTGTGTGTACCACACATGTTCAACCATTTAAATGACGTTTAAAAATTCGTTGTTGTTCACTAGCAAGCTGCTTGTTTGGTTCCAAGAATCACGTAGCCTATCCACCCATATTACGTTTCTTTCATTCTTTTGATTACACCATGTACCCTTTTTTAAAGTACAGAATGTAAAAAGCGTGTATTACTGCTACTCTAATTTGCTACTTCTAATGGCATAGTATTTTTTGCTTTTATAGTCATTGCGTACTTTTCCTGTATAAATACCATGGATAATATTATGTTGTTTATATTTTATTATTGTTATTTTACAGAAATTTCCGGCAACTATACAACTTGCACAAATAAAAACGTAGTTATAGTAGACAGAGGAGAGCATTATATTTTTCTACAGTTTGAGTCTACAAATGGGCTTTCAATAAAAACACTTTTATGAAAAGGTTTACATTTTGCAATCTGTAGTACAGGCGTTCGCATTTTGTCCCTTTATCAAATAACGAAACTTGTTATTAATTTCACGTTTTGTCTGTATGTCTGGACGATATCTCTAGAACGCATCGACTGATTTCGATTATAATTGGCACAGTGATACCTAGTATTAGGTCCTACATCGTCACCGAATTTAACGCTGATAAGTTATGAGTGTCGAAACATGACATATTTTCATGCAAATCGTGGCCAGTCATGACGTTATTATTCCGGGTATCAAGGTTACAAAACTTATTATACTTGTCCCGTTAGTTTTTTTTTTTTTGGTAAAAAAAAGATTTTGCAAATGATTTTAATCGATCCCACTTCCCCTACTTGAATACATACGTGCATACATGCATACATACTTGAAGGGTGTATTAAGTTTTCCTTCATGAAACCTCCGTTGTGTTCCATACTTGTCAACACTGAGCTTTTGCTTATCCTACACACGGATAAATGGATATTTCTAGAGGACAAGGCACTTTTTACGAGTGCTGGCTTTTCGACATTTTATTATTATGACAGGAAAGAGGGGATATTAGTTTAGAGATTATTATTTTGATGATAGGTGATATGGTACACCAAATAGCTTTTACACCACTTGCCAATCTGCTTTCACATTAGCTATAACCTCAAGAAAGTTTGCAGGGAAAATGAAAATTTTGTTGAGACCTGGTATCTGCAAAGTTGTGTTCCTAAGCTTTTGCGATAACAGTAATGGTTTAATGTAACGTTACAGTATTTTCGATGGTAATGAGAACGAAATCATGCGAAATATATTATATTGATGTAGTAAATAGTTTGGCTTTGGTTTTAGTTAATGGGGGAATGTTGTTGGGTAAAGAATGCAAATGGGATGATAATGATATCATATTGGTATTTACGAAATGGCTATGATAATATTGAACTTGTACAAGGATGACTATAAATACTTCTAGTTATACTATTTAAACATGCTTCTTGTCACGGCTTCTATCTTGCAAAAAATACGTTGAAAATGTATATTATATGTATGCCTATCTCATCTGAAAAGTTTTCGACGAATGTACTACATGTAATCCAGCTCATATTGGTGTTGACTATTTCTTCTGAAATAATAATATCTAATACAGAGGAAACTGCAAGCCCTGCAAGTTCATCGCAGAAGAGGCGACGAGGAAAGAGATGAAAGGCTTTTAACTTCCTCCACTTCTTCTTCAAACTCAAAAGCCTCTCCTGTTTTCCCGAGAGTTGGATCAATTTCGGGTATAATGAACAAAGAAAGTGAAAACAGGAACATGAGCAACAACCGCAGCAGCACTATGAAAAGTATACTCTGCTCTGCTGCAACTTCGTCCAATAATAGTAATAATAATGGTCATGATAACTGTGATGATTATGGGAGCGATGAAAAGATGATGAAGACAACAACGAAACATAAGAGGACGAACAAGTCCACAAAGCTGATGATCACGGTAGTGGAAAGTAATGATATTGAAAGCAGAAATAATAATAAAACAACAACAGCCATGGCAGCAAGCACTATTTCTCCTACAACAACAGTAGTTTTCTCAACCGCTATAATATCTGCCACAACTACCCCTTCAACCACAACTGGTAGCGATAATAATATCGATAAAGCCGGGCCTCTTACAACGCATCCAGTTTTTGAAAGTTTTATTCCCGTCTTCCGTCCCTCTCCTTTGGACTTTGAAGGATTAAATGTTTCCTTGAACTTTGAAGGTAAACATACCAACTCAGAAAGTCATCGTAGAGGGAAACAGCACCAGTTCAACCACTTTCATCAACTTGGCAGCCTTCATCAGGTTACATTTTTCGAGTATATTATGTATACCTAAGTAGTAGCGTAGAAATAGGGAAGAAAAAACGCTTATTGCTAATTTTACTTCTAATGCCTATCCATTTATCTATCAAAAATAAATGTTTACTCTTGCAGCTGCTTTTAAGCTACTTTCCTATACTTCTGTTTTTATCTAGAATAGTATTATCACACCCATTACCGTTACTACTATAGTACCCCCATAGCATTTAAGAATAGATTTAGTAGATTCTCTCATATAATACTGACACTTACCAACCAGTCATCGTTATTCTTTATATGATTTAATGGGAAAATCAGAAATTGCAGTACACCCGCAACAATAGCATTTTCGCGTTTTGTGCGAGCACGTTGGGAACGACCTTGGATTCTTTCTTTTTTTTAAATTGGGTACTTTCACATGATGTTCCCATTCAATGAAGATTTATCGTGATGTACTTTGAAAAGATTTTAAATCTCTAGTCTGAGCTCCGATTTTCTTAGGAAAAAAGTCCAGATTCCATTTTTTTCTCAAAAAGGACCGCTCTCAGATTGTACTTAAATTCCGTAAAAGATTACACCGCATTTTGTACTAAAATCTTACATAGTAGTTCCTCTACTAAAACGTTTATTATATAAGCTGTACTTCGTTATATGCTTAGATGCATGCTGTATGTAAAGCTCCTCTCATTATTATAAAACTTTATAGAATGATCTTCCAGTTTCCATTTAACTCTGTAATGGATCGTTCCATAAAAAATAAGTATTTGTAGTTGCAGAAATAGTCCGTTGTCAAGGTCATGCTAGTAATCAGAACTGAAATTCTTAGGGGTCTGGCCGCAACATGGCATATTCGGCAGCACGAGACAGTGTCCTGTCTGCCAGCCATCCAAGCATTTCATCTCTATCCGTTTCTCATGCATCACCACTGCCACAAGGACTCCAAGGACATCACCATCATTCCGACAACTATGGCAATGATGATTTCCCTTCTGCTTCGCCTTCTGTTGCATGGGAAAAGCGGAAATTTCGGAAGCATCCTCAATTACTAGTAAACATTGGTAATAATGAAATTGAATCACTCTTTTCAAAAGTAGCACTCTAAAGGAGTCTTCTGTAAGATCTCTACCGTACTACCCTTTTTGCTACTGTATTATTTCTACTTTGTGTAGCGTAGTTCCACTTTTATCTGACTGATTTGCTGGATGTTGAGTAGGGATTTTGTGCATGTAGCATGTAGAGCCAGTAGAGAGACATAAGACATACTTTGTCCCGTAAAATTTGCAATGGAAGCACCATTTTTGTCGAATGATAAAAGGAATCCTCTTTTCTCTTTGTTCTATTTTTATCATCTCTTCATCAAATACACTGAATGTTTTTCAGGAGAATGAATGGCTTCCACGCGCTCCTCTCAAAAAGTTTGATGGAAGCCTCTTCGAAAGTAAAACTTAAAAAATAGTCCTTTCTCTCTTCTTTTCTTTTATACTAATTTTCCTCCTACACAAGTAAAGGAAACATAAGGGGAACGTATTGGCATCGACACTTTCTCTGCTCATTTGATATATAATGTATGTACAAGTGCAATAAATAATATATAGGATCATCTGGAGGAGAGCTGTTGTCAACTTCAAAAGGTGAATATGTCGGAAAAGCTCTTCGCTTTCCTACAACGGGCTCATCATTACCATCCTCAAATGGTATACAACCATACTCAAAGCCACATTACGCTTCCCCAACAGGCACCCCTCATTTTCAAGATGCCATCCAGCTTTTCAACTGGCACAGACAACGTCACCATCTTCACAACTTTCCATTCACAATGCATCAACAACAGCATCAGCAACAACAACGGTATCGTCTTCCAATGCACTTGCTTCCTCCCGGCTTTCCGATACCATCCTCCACCCAAAACCGAATTAATTTTAACGGACTCTCCTCAAATTATCCTCGCCATGCTCATCACCACCATCCTGTTAGCAAAATAACCTCCCGCAATGATCCAGCGAGTGGACAACTTCATCAGCAGACGCAGCAGCACCACTTTTCATCTTCTTCTCCATCTCCATCCGTTTCCACCCCAATGCCAATAAACAAGCAAGTGTCTATGTCAGCAGCTTCAAATGTCAATCAGGAAGCAAGTGACAAGAAGACACTTTTCAACGTGTCAAAATCACAATTACATTTATTGGTCGATGAGCTAGACGAGGAGATTCATCAGCACCGGAACAAACAAATTGACAACGCCAGCAGTTGGCTATCATCGAACCTATCTGAACGGTCCGGAGGTAAATCAGTAGTTGGTAGTATACATTAGGTTGTGTATAGTAGCAGTAGTCATAATATCACCTAGTTATTATTAGATATGTAGGTAGTGCCACTAATTGTATATCATATACCAGTAAACTCAACGGACATATTGAATACTGATCCCATCTCTGATTTCAACTATCCCATTGAACAATGCATTCCTTATTATTCCACTCAAGTTTGTATACTAGCCCAGTATATCTAGTTATATTGTAATCATATCAATGTCTATAAGTCGTATTCGACTCGACCAAATTATTTAGCCAATTTAAAAGACGAAATCCGTCATGGTTCTCTCTTTTCAAAGTCCATCTAAAACAACATACTTCCTTCCCCGTTTCCTTGCTTTTTATCATAGTTCATTACTCGTTTTTGTACAGCCTTTTTTCTTGAACCTCCGCTACTTTTTCTGATGGTTCAAACATAAAGCCCACAGGAAATTCTGTTTCCATTTCTTCTTCTTTTTCTTATTCTCAACAGAACAAGTCAATTGACTAAACGAACTTTCACTCTCTCTCTCTTTCTCAAGGCAATTTTTCTCATCATTCCCGGTGACGACTTTGTTTTTTTTTGTGCTTGCTTGCGTTTTTTCATTGCTAGAATCGATCCAGGAAAAAGGGATGATGACGCCGCCAGAGCTAACAAGATCAACTACTTCTAGTTTATCATCTTCTATATCACCATCTCCTGCTACTCACTACCACAGAAAGGCATCACTAACCCAAGAAAATCTAATAAGAATGGAAGAAGAAGCAGCCGCTTCCGTCTCCACGTTGACGGCAGCTCCATCACCATCATTAATATCGTCATCTTCCAAAAAGAGAAACTTAATCGGGTGGAATAAACATACAGACAGAAATTTAACTGCTGCGGTGACACCAATAACAACAACATCGACTGATGTGTATGCAACTGATATGGTAGGAATAGAATTACTTGGTAAACCTTCTCTCCAAAGTATTGTAAATAACTTGGGCTTTTTAAATAATTTGAATACAAAAAAACGCTGCATTTGCCCGTTACACTACACAATCTGCTTATTTATTTACGTATATGAAGGTTGCTATTCGTTATTTTTTGAGTCGTTTTCTTACTTTGCCCCATTTACTAAATCTGTAGGGAAACCCAAGCAAGCTCAGATGTATAAACCATAAAGTGGTCTATCAAAATTGGCGTATTAGTGTACTTATTGATATCCAAAAGTATTTTATAACGCCGCATGCATGTAGATATGTGTAGGGTCATCAGTCAATAATCCAGTAGTTGTCATCGCATGGAATATTTAATGACAACGATTTGGTGATTGGAAGGATACAAAAAGCTGATGTTGATTTTTGTGGTAAAACATGTTTATACATATACCTCTCTCTATATGTGCGTTTGTACCATTTATTGAATACTATCGACTGTGACTAAGCTTTCTTTGTGTGTACAATGAAAAAAGGGCACTTATAAAAAATTCAGTAACAAAGAAAGCGTCATCAACAACAAACAGTTGTTGTCGTAACATTGGTGTGGTAAAGCTAAAGAAATAACTGAATTTGGTCTCTTTTTAGATACTATCAAAAGGTCTGTTGACGTCTTGTCAGCATTGCGGTGACAATAAAAGCTTATGTTTGTATGCGTATTCGTTATGTGGATACAAACAGCAAATGGCTGGGCCTATTTCCATTTGATTGGGATGAAATGCCGTATTTTTCCAAACACAGGCCGGTACACGGTTATTTATTTAAATGACAGCAAAATTATTATACATTTGTCTGAAGTAGTTGACTTGATAATTATTTAAGCATTAAGCATGTATGCTATTACGGTAGTTACGGCGAAATTATTGTCGACAAACACGGTATACAAAAGTGGATTAGGTATTTCCCGTTACATCTGATATGGATTAAAGATACATATAATGTAGGTACACATGTACGTGGTTCGTAGTACTATAAGTTGTCAAAGGCAAACATGTCTTTTGTCGAACACTGAGATAGTTATGATGAAACGAGCTTTGGAAATTGGAACAGTGTTGTTGTCATTAAACCTTTAGTAGTCAGTTTGATGGTGACAGACAGGGTGAAGCAGTGAGAAAAAAACGCACACATACTCAATAGGTATCCAGGTGTACTACATCCATTTTGGTCAATACTGTGCCATTCTCCTTGAAAGCAATGGTTGCTCAACTATCAAAGATTCATGCAAACTAGAGACTAGCTACACGGTACCATTTTACAGCAACTACTCTAATTTCAATTTACCTATGGCATTTTTTTGTTTGATCTTATTTCTTTTCTTTTTTTGGTATATTGAGTATAAATGCAAGGTATATACAGCATTCTTTGGTATCAGTGTTGGCAAAATAGGAAAATTCGTTTGATATTTAGCCAAAATATTTAGCTACGTCATGTCACTCATGATGATGATAAAAATACAATGGTTGGAAATAGAAAGGAATGAAGGGGACAGACACATGATTTATAAATGAAAGTAGCTTGCGTGCAGAATTGAACTAGCGAACACTTTTCAAGGTGGTAGGTCCATTTCGCTTTGGTGTGGGAAAGATATTGATGATGATATCACATCACAATGATAATCACATTATCTATACATAGAAACTTCGTAATAAGAAAAGAAAGAGGAAGAAAAGTAATTATTTTTTCGTGATAGATTAATGATTTAACGATATGTATTTACAAACACATATAACCCATTTCTTCTTGTCAATCCAACAAGCAGATTGAAGAAATGAAAGAAGCTGAATTACAAAAAGGACGTGACGACAGGCCAAAGTCTTCAAATGACGGTGGTCAGGAGGAAGAAGGTGGCTCACCAGATCCGTTGTCCTTAACTCTTCTAACAGACATTTGGCAAACAATTAATCAAGATAATGGATCCAAAACACCATCTCATAAACCACCAAACGCTGCACCACCACTCCAAGCATCACCATCATCACCATCGCCACAAAAGTCCTTATTGCCCCAGGTGTCATCCTCCCCCGTTTCACATCAAATAGTGCCTTCGTCGCAATCTCAGCTTTATCATCAGAGATATGGTTTCCAGCGTGTTCCTAATAACAGACACATTCCACCACCTCCAAGGATGCTTCCTGGCGGTTCGTTAAGAAATCGTACACCACCACACATGTTGTTTCCCATCAGAAGACAACATCCCTACCATCATCATCCCTCCTCCACAGCATCGCTCTACTTTCCACCGCACAGTCAACCAACGAGACAAGGAGCCGGGATGCGAGTGACTGCCTAGAGACTTCAAACTAGATAATATATCGTCCACATCCGATCCAAGTTCTATAACGGTATATATTTACGCTATTTTTTTCATTGAGAATTTGAAATATGATACTATAAAATTCAATTATTTTTTCTCATAAAGAAGTAAATTGTAATACTCTCCATCATCATCGTCATCATCATCGTTGGTCGGCCTTTTTCCACTCGCTGTATTCCCGGTTGAGGCTACTACTGTGTCTGTGTATGTAGATCAACCACTTTGCCAAACATGTTTCATTCATCGGTTCATTCTTTTTTTGTACCAGCAGATCTGTGTTATTACTGACTCAGACGGGAAGAATGTTGCACTTTTTGTGTAACAGAATAAGTACCTTATAGCTTCATGTAACATTTATGAGCAGGAAAAATGAAAACTACTTCACTGACTCTATCATCATAATCATCATGGTCATCAGATATAGAGGAAGCGTTTAACTGAAAAAAATATACTGAGCCGACAAGGGCTCATTTTTATGTATGCTTATGAAAGAAGAAAATTGAATTTTTTCAGATGTGCTCTTCGCCGTCATTTCCCCAAATAATTTGAACAAGCAAAAAAAAAATAGAAAAATCGATGATGATGTGGAGGGATAGTAATGCTGAATCGGTCTTTTAGTATAGTTGTAATTTACCACCAGAACGAAGGGTATATAAATGTTTGAAGAACTATAGTTATATGGTATACTATATCCTTAAAATGAACTCGAGCAAACATGCAGTTTTCTCCGAATAATACATAGTAGAAAAAATCATGGTGATGAGTTGATGAAAATTGAAGAAAAATATACAGAGAGCATCAGATTGGTAGAGAGATGAACATGAGGATATGATGCTGGTTGAAGATGAGATTTTTTGTTAACTAAACAAATAATGTAAAGCGTTGCAGTATTTTTACAAAGTCCTTGTTAAAGCTAACCACTTGGCAGTCAGTCAGTACTCAGTACACAGCAGAGCAAGGCACAAGGAGTAAGTAGGATGAAAAGGGGGAAGAAATCAAAGTGGAATGATTTCATAGAAATGTCGTAAAATGGGCCAAACAAGAGATTTGACCTTAAAGCCATGATGATGCCCTATTGTATAAACATCTGAACTATACCTAAAAGTGGAGATATTTGGTGTATTATTCTGTATATATATCTAAATATAATATATATGGGTATAATATATATGTATACGCTTTTGATGGTGGACGACAACAATCTTGGATCATTGGGCAGCCAAAGAAAGAGTTAGTTTATGTGCTAAAGAAAACGAAAGAAATCAGGTTGGGATGACTGGACGTTTCCTTACTGGAAATGACATTTATTTTATGAGAATTGTGTTAGGTAGGTAGTCAAGTGTAGAAAATACTAAAGCTATCATGCCCCCATGCCATCATCGTCATACGAGTGGAGGAGGAAATACTATCATAGTTTTTTTTTCTTGTTACTAGGAGATACAGTACAGGAATTTTTGTGATGTGATCCACTTGAGTGTAGGAATTTTTTTTTCTAGGGGCCTCAAAAACAAGTGGATAAAATATATTATACGGGACGACTACGATTCGATCGATGTTCAGTCCTCAAAAAAAAGTTGTGTTTTAGCCCTTTTAAAGGAAACGTGCTACCTTCATTTGTATTGAAAAGGATTATTACTTTTACAATTAATAAAATTAATGATGCAATTTGTATACATGTACATATGTATGTATTTGTGTGTACGTACGAAATATTTATACCACTTTTTGGGTTTCGTCGGATTACAACTTTCAGCTAAAATTACGGTACAACAACCACAAACAAAACAGAAAATTATTCACAACGAAATTGGCGTTTTGTTTGGATGGATTATCTTTGAGGCGTAATTCATACGGGGTATGCGCGTGAAAAGTTCTCTTTCTTTCTAAAGCACTGATTAATCTCAAACGGGGTGTAAAAACAAAGCAAGATATATTAATTTTTTAAACTTGCAAAAGTGTTCTCAGGCACGAATCATAACAATCCCTTATCCATGTTATCTACCGCATAAGTTGTGGAAGTCGGGAATTGTATTATTTCTATTATTATTGTTAGTTCTCAGTAGTTCTCATATAAAATGAAATCTTACAAATGGCTCCTGTATTTGTTTTTCTATAATCCATCATCAGGAAAACTACTTGTATACATATTCACCAACCACGAACATATATCACTTTTCAAGGACAGAGATCAGTAACATGAAAAGTTTTTCTTGTTTTCATTATTTTGAGTAGTATGCATACAATACCGGTTTTGTTAGTTGTGCGTTTCATGTTCCAGTGCAGTTTCTTGAAAGAAATACTTTTTATTAAAAACTCCTCGCAGCTCGCACAAATCGTACAATTGTTTATTGAATTCAAAATATTTTTTGTTGTCAAAATTACAACGACTTTTGTAGTTACTTTCATATCCGTCAACTTGGGTCTTCCGTTCCGTTACGTTTTCCGTTCTCGGAAGTCCCATTATTTTTGAGCTCCATATCTCCACCATATACCACACCCACGATTTAGCTTCATCTGTTATGCAACTGATTCATTCTTTTTACAAAATAATACAGAAGAAGCCCATTCCCTAACAAGAGTTTACTTCGTCTTCCAGTAAAGTAATTTTTTTCTCCTTTATTGAAGCTGATACAAAAAGTTTCGCGGGAGGACATATCAATTTTCCTTCTACAAAATCCTACTTTTCCACCAACCACCGTCGTCGTCCGTTTCAAAACTCTTGTTTTTATTATCATCATTATTATATTTTCTCCTTTTGTCTTCGGTTTCCACTTTCTGGACTCTTGGTAGAGTGGATGTCGAAAAAACTTTTTACTTTGTCATCGTATTTCCACTTTTTTTAACGGATGAAGGGGGAATGGAGGGAGTAATTCAGATACTGTAGAAGCGTAGCGTTGCTTCGTTCTTGATGGTGCGTTGAAATAGTTGTTCTATTTATGTTATCACCAACCGGATTCACAGATCCCGTATATCTTTCAAATAGGTTTTTAAGCCCGTATGTACATATATTGTTGTAAATCTTGTTTCGAAAACTTTAAACTTTATATTAGGAGTTCATATTATGCTGCTAGTGATGATGATGATGATGAGATGGGGAAAAAAAGGAGCACAACAAAAGCTTTTTTTGGTTGTATGAGAGAGGATTTTGTTGAGAGAAAAGCATGCTCCACAAAAGAAAAGGGAGCGGAGAAAAATAACTTAAAAATATGGTACTTTTTGTATTTTTTCCTTGTCAGCTGCTTTCTCTTCACTAGGATGCGTCCTTTGTTGTTGATGACTATGGTGAACTGAACATGATGAATAATGAGGAAGAAGCTGCGTAAAATGGATGACGGAAACGAACACTACCAGAATCACCAACTTTCTTGGAGATAGAAAATATCAACGACAAAATTTCAACCGCTTTTTACTTGTAAAGTATATTAATATTACTAATGGAATCGAAGTAAGATAGCATCTCTGCGCATTAAAAATTATTCAATAATGTAAGTGGACAAAAATTTTTTTTAAATATTGTAAAAATTCACAAAATACAGAGATGCAAATATTTATGCTTTATAATAACAAGTGTCCCAAAAGGGGGAACAATGCTAACTATTAATTATACGGAACAGTACAATTAAAGCCAATTAAAATAACTTTTAAGATTGTCACCGAAATAAAATTGAAAACATTTTTAATTAGTATTATTATCAACCAATTGACATGTAAGGTTGTTGTTATTGCTATTTATAGTCAACCATTATTTTTATTTAACCAGGGGTATTTTGAATTTGTGACGTTTTGACTTGTATGAGCCATTTGTAAATCACGTCACAAGTTGTTTCACCAGTATGTAATTTTAATGAATTACCAATGAATTTAGACAATTATGATATTTAGCTAAACAGTTGCTTAAAATCATTATTATTTTTATTATTGTTACTAATCATAAGTTATTTGTTGTTGTTATTTGTTTTTTTTTGTTTATAGTTGACTATTAAGGAAGTCAACATTTATTGTTAAAGTATTATTACGTAAATAATTGTATTTAAGAACTAGTACTGTAAGTATTATATAAAGAAGTGCTTCAAGTACTTTTTACTGATTTTTAAAGTTCAGAAGTAAAAAAGTAAATTTTATTTTTTTGTCCATTTATAAAGTATGTAACCATTATTTGTCTGTTTCTCCAAAACTGTTCAGTTTTACACTATAGTCTCTTGAGAAAGTTCGATGCCAATACTTTAATCTATCGATTGGTGAAATAAAAAAATGCCCATTTAAAAAGCAAATAAACAGTTAATTGGTCGTTAAACCGGTATTGTTAAACCGATTTGGCTGAAAATCAATAGGCTTGTTACATTTTCCCCCAAGTAACTGTATACCGAATTTCAAGTCGGTAGGTCAAAGCGTTTTTGAATTACAGCGCTCACAGACAGACAGACAAACAGACGGACATGTTTTACGAAATCAATAAGAAGTACTAAAGCACTTCTTAATAATGTTAAGTTGTTCACCAAAAACTGATCACATTTGTCAAATAGGATGACATTTGTTAATAAAGTTTGTATGACCTACATAACAATATTTACGGAACGTTTCATTCAACATTTACCAATCCATTTATCAGTGTTGGTATGTTCGGTTGGGTATTCGTGCCAAGTGCATCCATCAACTCATTCGTATTTCCTTATAGGACTATTCCGTGCATCCGTTCAGCGTGAACAGCAGTGTACGAGCATCAACAACTAAACCCTGTGAAGTGCTTTCTGTCTCGCTCGCTTGTATGGTTAGCTTTATCGGCTATGGATTCAATAGACTGTGGGCTTTACAGATAAACTAACAATAAGGTACCTTGTCCATTTCCGGTTTTCCAATTTTGTTATACAAATAAACTAAATAAATGCCACATATAAACTCTTGCGGCAAGACCATCATCGCACAGATAGCACTTATTCTTTGCAAGGCCAAAAATATTTTTTTGATTTACCATCACAAATTTCATGCATTTTATCATCCGAAATCTAAAGAGTTCCCTCAAACTTTTAAAATTTACTGCCTTGACGTTTAATTTAGGTTGGGAGCGCACTTTCCAGGTTTATTGTTCTTTGATCATAAAATAACCACGAAGTGCTTTGGCATTAGAGCTGATCCATCCCTGTATTATTTATGTACGCTATGTGTGCCGATGATTATGGTGAAAGCTTCTCAACTGAAAGTTTACGAATCCCCGCACCGCACGTGTACTCGTTTGATGACGATCACTGTTACAATGCTAGACTGACGAGAGAGAGAGCGAGAGGATGGTATAATGTTGGCGGCGGCAGGGACGATATAAAATGTACATGTTAGTAGGACTAGAAAGCAAAATGATAGAAACGGAGCTGAAACCCAACACGGGAAATGGAATGATTGGGAAAGATAAGACGTTTTCATGTACACATTATGTATATTTTACTTTACACACACAACATACAATGTCTGTTCATATAAAAATTATATAAATATATGAACAAAGTGCACATGTATGTACATTTTGTGTGTCGACAAGAGTTTGTGCTGTTCTGCTGCTGCTTCAACTGAGCAAGCACAGACTCTCCTACCGCAAAAAGGAAAAAGTTTGATGATATCAGTGAAGTGTGTAAAGTTAAGGTGGAAGTGAAAGGAAGAGAGAGAGGGAGAGAAAATCAACGTTAGAGGTAGAAGATGATGACGATGGAATGGTGTTAGTTGGTAACCATCAAGCGATCATGTTCTTGTGGAATTTCCATCCAGCCGGAACGTGAGAATGATAGAAGGTAATTGCCCATGGGCATTGATGGCATCAAGTCAGCGACGGAAGAGCAGAAAAAAACATGATTTAGGTAAACTTTTAAAGTAGCTGTCGAACGAGGCTAAAAATTATATACTGTTCTGCTCCTGCTGGAGTCTCCAAACTGCAAAATAGTTGCACATAATATATTTTAAAATACATGCATACATTCTAAGATATGTATATGAAATACTAATAATAATACTTGTAATAATATTGTACATATACTCCATTTTACACATACGTACATAAATACATACATGCTAGTTACAGTCATATCACTACAGTCAAACTTTAACGAAAAGTCTAGTTCAATATTTTATTATTTCTTTACTTTGTTAGCAAGGTTTTTCCTGTAAACGTTGGGATATAAGTGAGGCAACTCATTTTCGAATTTTTCGGTACATTATACTCACAAGATGAAAAGCTCATTCATATATCTAAAAGGTATATGGATGGTTGGATAAATGCGTTTATCAGTACGGTAATAGAAGTACTGGAAATGCTAGAGAAAAAAATTACTTGCCGGAACCTGATACTTTTTTTTTCTCTCTTTACTTCAATCTCATTTTAGCTTTCTCCTATGTATATTCACATAAATGTGTACACATGCATGTTTTTTCGTCGTTCAACTGCTTTCAAAAGAGTAGCGAAAAAATGATGGCATAAGTGAAATACTTTTTACTTTGTAGCTGTTAGTAAAAAAAGGGGCGGATGAAAAAAAAGTTGCGTTTTCTTGAATAAAGGGAAATCAAGTGTAGTACTTTGAATGTTGTGTGTGGAGGTGACTACGTTGAGGTTATTACTAAAGGGGGTGGAGGTAAAGGGATCAGGAGATCGTTTTTAGTGTTGCAAGCGGGGTAGGATGAGATATGAGACGTTATGTAATGGTAGTAAAAAGCATCAGAAATCGACACCATATCACAACATCATTATATATTACCATTACCATCCAGCATGAAACTTATGATGCATGGAATAGAATGATTCCTCCAGGGGGTAGAATATCTAGAGAGAAAGTTTTAGCGAAAACACAGAAAGAAGGGAAGCTAATGCCAGACAACAATATTCTTTGTGTGAGTATACATTCATATATGCATCCAATTGCATACCTTTGTAAATGTGGTTAGTTATGTGTTTGGGAAAAACATGCATGTAAAATAGGTGATGCATGTATATACATAGGTATGTGTGAATGTTTTGCAAATGGAATGGAAAAAAAATGTTGAAGTCGAGGAGAGAACCTCAGGCGTGGACTTTAGCTTAGAATTCAAGAAGGAGTACAATATTTTGTGTTCCATGGAAAGCTACACTGATATAGTGCATAAGTGTGGTGTGTATCTATCTTTGTAACGGATAAGTATTGCTGAGGATAATTCGTTTCGTTTTTTTCGGTTCAATCATATTAGAAAGAAGACAGAGGGAAAATGATGGAAAAATTTAGATGGAGAGCCAAAAAAAAGGGAGAGTTCAAACTAGAAAATCTTGTTAGCCCCACAAAGACCCACTTTCAGCAAAAGGGAAATTCGCGAATTTTTTCTTATGCAAGAAAGCTGACTACAAGTACCTACAACCTAAGGAAATGTTTTTAAATATTCTCTAAAGGGTCGGGTGTAATCATGAAGATTTAAAAGTCACATAGCTATTCACAGTTGTCTAATACGCTTGACTTAAAAGTGACGGATACTTATACTTTTAGGTACATGAATGTAGATATATATTGTGCACCGTGTTTACCATATATAAAAGAGATTGTCGTCAAACTACCCAAGAATTCTCAATCAGCAAAGACTTAACTTAAATATAATATTAAATGGAAGAGAGATTTTTTCATAATCGTCTCTGTCGATTTGTGCTAAGCACATGACAAACCGCCTGTTCATAGAAATTATATTATAACTACTGCTCTTCTAATCAACAGTAAAATGGTTGGGACAAGTCTGCAAATTCCTTTGCATCGTTCTTTCGTTACTCGTTGCCTTTTTAAGGGAGCGTAGAAATGGAAGTGAGTATTTTAGTGAAGACTCGCAGAGAATGAGAATTACGGGAACATGGAATATAAATCAGTAAATGGAGCAGTCGGAGCAGGAGTCATCGGCAAAGTGGAAAAGTGTACGGGATTCTGGAGGTCTGCAGCTACTTTTAATGCTGCTGTTGGAGGTGATGGTGGCGTTGCGCTTCTCTTGTCGTGCAAAAAAAACAGAGAATGGACTAGAACGGTGTAGTAGTAGTAGGATGATCGATACTAGCTTCCATGAATGCTCTTACACCAACCAAGAAAACTAATGCTCATTCTTTTTTCTCTGTCTCTCTGCTGTAGTGCTAGTACAACTTGGAAAGACATGGTTTGGTAGGACATGGCGTGACGCTGTATTAAAAGAGCAAAAGAACATGAATTCGAGTTCATTTTTTGGAAAAACTGCCAGAGAAGGAATAGAAAAGGAGAATGCAAAGAAATAAACTGAATTTTGAGTTTGAACTTGACAGAAAGACGCCCTTGCTGGTTCAGAAGTACATGAGCAGCATTTTTAACCTTTTTTTCTTTCGTTTCACAGCACCACAAAGAAAATAATGAAACAAGGCTACGAAAAAAAAACACTTGCCCAGTTGCTGATCCAATAGTAGAGTAGTAGTACAGAACCTTTTTTTTAGCAAACTATAGTAGCAGCGATGAATATCTTTAGAGAAATGGGGATACAGAGTTGGTATATTCTAAATAATATCATGTATGAAAGTTAAAGATTTACGTATACTGGGATCCTGAAGTGAAAGTGAGATCTTCTTCATTGCTTTCCAACAAGCAAACTTGTTCGCCTGCTTGCATTCTTGCCAACTAGAAACATACTTATGAAGTAAATGACTATATTTTTACTCTAAATATTTATGCACATATGAATGCTTTGATAACATAGTAGTGTTGTATGTATCGTATTTTTTCGAAAACCTCACCCTTTTTTCAGTATTATTCACCAAATGTAGTATTACTTCTTCTCCATTAACTACACATTCTTGTTATGATGTTATATGTATTTTTGCAGCCCAAATAGAGATGCAAGCTTTTTTTTATATAATTTAACTGGGTTTCTACATTTTTGAAAGATCCAAGTTCGCATTTGTCCCAAAACGGTTCACTTCTCCTCTCGTTCATGTTTTGTGTAGCGAAAAACTATAGGTGGTCCGGCAGCAGTCATTACTACGTTTTGTGGATTTGCGGACTAGAGATGTGGAACGGAACTGTGGTGGTGATATGCTTGCTGACGATGCAGTAGACAAAAAGAGGGAAAAGGCCATGATGTCCAAGAAATGCCTCAACTAAAAACTTTTTTCTTAGATCGGATCATGTACTTTTTTTTTCATTTTTACTTTTTCGCAAAGAAATGAACATAAGTTTTTTTTGGTTCATGTCAGTTCTATGCGTGAAGTTCATATGTGTGTAGCCGTTGTGCTACATTGCATACATACATATTTAAATGGAGCTAATACTATACTGCTTAGTAGTAGTTTCATATTTAACGTATTATGCATTTACATTGCCAATTTCATAATAGCGACACTGTTTCTATTTTTGTATGTCCTATAATATTAAACTTCCCGTAACAATATTTAGTTACATGCATGCTTTTTTACTTGAAGAAAAGGAGAATTAGTTGCAACTTTTTCTAGAGCATTAGTCGTTCATGGGTTTTGTCTGAGGAGGAATCAACGGAAACTTTTTACTTGGGAGTAAGGCAGTATTAGTAAAAGTATTAGCAGCAACGGTTATAATACTTAAAGGAGAACTCTTATCCTGTTTTGTATATAAATATGTTAGCTTTTGTTATGCTATGTAGTGTAACAACTATAATCCAGGCTCCTCAATGCATAGTTATAATAGAGTAGATTTTCCACAATATAATGTTACTCCAAACTTGAGTGGTTACTGTTTGTCTGGTGTGCTGTGTGTGGAAAAAAGAAAGAAAAGGAAGTCAAGTTGTACGATGACTTTGCAGAGAAAAGCTTGAATGCCATGGCGAGTGAATATATTTTGCTAAAAGTATGTACCTGAGATACGATGCATATGCATACCCTACAATCTACAGCTTTTGTAATCCTATTTCATGAAACTATGCAATTCTAATGTAATACTTTGTGTGAAAATATGAATTCTTTTTTTACGCAGCAATACATATGGAGCAGATGATAATGATGTCTAATGCGAATGTATAGGACCATAATTCTATACTTTCCCCCAAGTTTATAATTTAAAAAAATCTGCGACACGGACAAACAGATAGGCGGACAAAAAATCATACAACATATCTCACGAAAGAAACTGCTGGGACTATGAATCCAGGGACACCGATCATTTTATGTATATTTGTATGGACAGCCATACAAATATGGAATCATCTTAAAAATCCCTTTTCTACCATCTTTGGTTATGGATTATAAAAATACCAATGTTATAGATAGGCCAGGCCCTTGCCATTTCCTTACTTTCTCCATCCTATTTTTATGTACGTAAAAATATGATCATCTATATGCATACACATATATGTGCATCATGTGAGTTTTAAGTAATAAAATGGAAGAAGATAGTGAAAGAATAAGAAAGCAGCAGTGAAGGAATGCCCGAGGAATATTGGTGACAGGCAAACTAAACTAAAGCAGCCTAGCATACTATGTATGTATAACTATATAACGTGCCCATTAAAGTTTTCTTTAGTTACACTATATAACAATTTCCTTTCATCGTCAACACACAAGTTTTTTTCACTGCCAACTTTAGCAGTTGAGCATGCAGCAGTGGTAGAAATGGAGTGGCTTCGTTTGCTTTGTAAGAGAACAGGAACGAGGGAAAAGGTTAAAGAGAAGAAGCTTGCCATCCATAAGATGTGTGTTCCAAGTGGCAAAGGAAAAACCTTGTATGTTATCGTCTACTGCTTTGCTGTAGTCTCTCGTCTGTTTCATTTTTTTGTGTGGTGACGGTAACTGGCAACGTAAAACAGAGCCCAATTCTTTCACTGCTGCTGCTGTTGGACTGAATACTTGTACAACTAGTAGAACGGGTAGGATAGCCCATCCCCAATTACTTTTACTACATTGAATACACACTCACTCGACTCAACTCAACTCATACAACAGCACACGCACATAAAGCCAGACTGTTAGTCAAGAGCAGCATGAGAAGAAACTTGCAGTTTTGTATGCGGCAATCTTAGTTTCCATCCAGGCCTTGTGTGGTTATGCCTTGCGCCCTGTGCATTTTTTTTCTCGTCAAACACATGGCCTGGCCTGGCTCTTTCAATTTGGCTCAGTTATATGAAGGCATGCAATAGGCAATAGTTGTAAAAAAAATTGTAAGGTTTTTTTCTTCTCAGAATATAACTATAAAAGAAAAAGGCATCTGATCATCAACGTCATCAAACATATAGTTGAATAAAGAGTATATATGTGTTCTATTGCGACTGCTAAATTGAAGCCCATAAAAAAGTATACATAGTAGTGTAAACTGTAAACCCCCACTAAAAAATCCTATGCTAACCCTTCAGTAAATAGTGTAGAATTTATATAGCAAAGCAAAGCGGGGAAACTAGCGAGTGAATGGATAGATGATACTGATGGAGAAACATATGAAAATAAAAAGTATTTGTAGAAAGCGAGAAAAGGGTCGCGTAGCCATGGCATAGCTATACATAAATATATTATTATACACATCCGCTTTTACACTGTTTATATCGTATAATCAAAATGAAATATTAGAGCTCTAGCTCTGCTATTGTTTCCCTCTTTCTTTCTCTCTCTCTCATGACTGCTGTTATACCTTTTATGGGATATTATAACATGTGTGTAGCGTAACAAAGTTATAGTGGTGTGTGGTGTAATGTGAAGGTAGCAAGGGTGTTGGTATTTCAAGAACATCAGCAGCAGTGCCATTATAATATCGGTTTTTCTGTGTGAAATATCATGAAAAGTTTTGATGGCACATTACCAAACTATATATAGCTCTGTAAATATGTATAGCTATAGTAACATAAATATGTAGATGGAAAGTGTATATTTACTATTCCTCCGGATGGCTGTTTTTCCTCGCTTGCTTGCTGCCTTTAAACGTTCACTTTTTCATTGCTTACTGTTTCCTCTTTTATATTATTATTTTCTCTGCTCAGGCCTGGCCGGGAAGCTCCATCCAGGAGTAGTCCATGTTCCATGCAAGAAAAAGTAAATTGTAGCATGCCAGTCACACACAAAAACAAGTAGAACAACCGTACATAACCAGAATGGGGAAAAATTTGCAGGGCCTGCTTCTGCTGGCATGGCAGTATAGGATTCCATAGGACGAAAAGGCTGTGATGTTGTAGGTAACAACGTCGATAGGTATTTGTGTACACTTTTGTATATGGAGGCATAAAACGCTTTATATTATCTTTCAGTTTGTCTGTTCGCCCCATTCAAGAAAAGCATACGGAAAATATTGGGTAGGCGAAATGAGTTACTTCTTTTTTAAATTTTCATTTTAAAGCTCCCTTTGTTCAAAAACAGAAATTTTTATTATTTATTTTTCAGAAAAACTTTGAAACCATCATATAAGATCATCATGCACGGATATATTTTCCTATGAAACATTTTACTTTCTCCATTATACCGAAACCCTAAAAAAAATTGTATTTTTACATCAGCAAAAAAAGAGAAGAGTTTGTATGCATTATGTATATACGAAAGTAGTTGTGTTTTTGTGTGTGTGTGATGTAATATTACACGAAAGAGGAGTAGCACTTACTTACATTTTCGTTACCATCATCAGTTCTTATAGAGAAGTAGCATAGCATAGCAGTAGTATTAATACAAACCAAACCACCACTGCAAAACTTTTTTTCCTAGTACACTTCTGCTACACATTTCGGTGTTCTGCCTTTTCCTCTTTATTCTTCATGTTCTGCGAATAATATTACTTGCTTTACCGCCACCACCTCCACCACCACCACCACCACCGCTAGCATTACTTTTACTTTACTACTCCAATATACAACAAAAACTAGTTACTATTGCTGACAACATAGGACCACGGTGGTGCAGCATGGTTCCGCTCTCTTGCTCCTTCTTTATGATAGCATGATGCATGCATGCATAGCTCTCTCCCTGGGCATAGCACTTACTATGGCTAGTATGTACGTGGCTGTGTTGGTGGAATGATCCTCTCTGCTCACATTCTCTCTGTCTGTCTCTTTCACTAATTCTCTCCTTTTCACTTCTCTCTCGTCTATCTTAGTCCCTCTCTCTTTCTCTCTCTCTCTCTCTCTCGAACACATATACAGAAAAAAAGTGGAATATTATATACAGCATCAGCAGCTAGCAAAGCAACTGATCCGCTCTGCTGTTTAGAGAGAAAGTAAGAGCGAGAGTGAGTGAGTCAGAAGTATAAAAGGGAGACTGCACTCCAACTATTTTCACTAGTCAAAACATAACATTGACAGAGAAGCCAAGCAAAAAATAAAACTTGTAGTATCTGCATCCCGTTTTGTTATCATCATCTGCTTGAAACAGATACTTGCTTATTACACATAGCAAGAAAAGGAAAAGAAATATTAGGAGGGAAATTAATGAAAGAATATTAAGTACTTTTCATATCTACTTCAATAAGTAATAATCATCATTATCATCGATTTTTCTTTTCGTCATATCCGAAGAAGATAATAAAAAAGGGAAAAGTATAACTCTACTCAGCAGTTATCTTTAACCATAACTTTGGAAAAATCTTTAAAATAATCTTTTCAGAGTAACGTTGGAAAGCAGTTTAAAAAAATATATATAATAATCAAATAAAAAAGTTGAAGTGAAAATACCGTCAAATTTTTTCTCTCCTCTTTCTCTTCTCCTTCAACGTATTTTTTTATTTTCCCTTAACCCTTTCTCAGCCTCTGTGCACACTGCAAAATAAAGTCCTTGTTAACCTCTACATTCCCAACCCTTTCTAAAAAAAATCAATTCCTTAATGGTGCTAAAGTTATCATCAGCAAGAACGACGACGTCATTTCAATCGTGACTCTGTGTTTTTCTACCGTTGCCCAACTTTATCTCTACCACACTTTCTCCGACTCCAGTTCACTTTGACCTTTTCAGTTTTCTCCACAATTTTTGTTGATAAGTGCTTCAAAATACACGTAACATCAAGATATATTACTATACAGAAAATGTGTTTCTGAGAAAACCAAAGTTTTAACTGTTCATCTTAACGTCATCACCTTCGTATCTCTTTTTTCTGCTGACGTCTTGCTCAAAATAAATATACATTTTTCCTCAAAAAAGAAAATTTCTCCTCCTTCAAAATAAATGAATATATAATCAAGAAAATAACAATATATATTTTCCGTGACAACAGTAGCAGCGCCTTTCTTCTACAAAAGTGAAATCCACAGTTTAGAGTTCTTTTCCGTCACGAGATAAAACGATCAAACCTCATAAATAACTTATTATTTTATCGAGAAAAATCTAATAAACCACAACCAACATTAAAAACCTTTACCCACCCTGTTTGTTTTTTTATTCTTCGGCTAAACTTAACAAGCCTGTTATTGTGACGACGACTGCCAACAAGACGAAGACTATACGGAAATCAAGCACCAGACATCGAAAAAACCGATTCTCTTCTTAACATAGTTTGTTGATGAGGTGGAGTACTCTGTAAGCCAAACCACGTGAGTCTTTATTTTTCTCATTTTTTTTCTTCTTACCGTAGCATACTTACTCTATCGTAGAAGGTGGTAGTTGCAGTAGTAGTAGTATTTCTAGTAAAAGTAGTAAAGTGAGTAAAAGCCATTCAGTTCGCTTATGTATGTTTTTGTTTGTGTGTGTCGCTTCGTTGATGATAGTACCTACAACAGCTGCTTTTCTATCCTCTCTGCTTATGCTTTCTACGACCGATGCGGATAAAAAGTGTAATGTTGGTGTTCCTTCCGTATTTTAACAAGTAAATGTGTACAACAGCATGTTTTTGTGTGTAAGTGTGTTGTGTGAATGTAGGTGTAGGCTTTCTTTCATTATCCATGCAACAACTATAAAGTATTACAAAATACATAGGTACATGATCAGAATACAAAAATAAAATATAAAACGCTTTTGTTGTCGTAGATATTTTTCTTTTACAATGACGCA
Organism: Entomobrya nivalis; assembly: GCA_034695485.1. Classification (NCBI taxonomy): domain Eukaryota; kingdom Metazoa; phylum Arthropoda; class Collembola; order Entomobryomorpha; family Entomobryidae; genus Entomobrya; species Entomobrya nivalis. Next base: position 9,342 of record JAQFZH010000030.1, on the reverse strand, counting down.
CCTTTTTTCACTAGTTTGCAAAAGTGTAAACATGTTTAATGCACATGATGTACATGATTTGTATTTAAAAGTGTGAATAATGAAATCAAAGCACTCAAAACTTACAATAAATGTGTGATATGAAAATATTTCAATAGAAAAACATTGTATTTTATTAACAAAGGTTTACTTTCGACTTTGGAAATTAGCGAATGAAAGGCATCAAATATTTTTTTCTGATGATGACAATTACAAGGATATTCCCCTTAACAAAACTATATATACCTCATTGGCAAACATGGAATAGAAATATACTTAATTCAGATCAAAGGGTTATGATAATTTGCACAGAAAATTGTAAGTAAATGTGTGTATGAAAATTACACACATTTATTGTGTGATGTTCTTGATGGCGTAACGTCTTTTTTGTGAGTTTGTGTGTATGTCAATACATTGTTGTTTGATGTGTAAAGGTAAATTATAAACCAAATAGAAAGGCAAACGATGGAAAATCGGAAAGTAACAAAACTTGTTATTTGTCTGCTCCGATGTGTAATGGTTAAAAATCGGATGAAACCTGCTGTTATTTATTTTCCGTTTCTGCGAACGTTACACATAACAAAACACCGTCATCACAGTCATCACTATCCCCATACAACCACTAACTTCGCAATATTTTCTCGGTGATATCAGAAAATAAATCGCATTAGTTGTGGTAGAAAGAAGGTCACACACAAACACACTCACAATTACGATAGCCCACAAAAAGCGTATAAATGTGAATGAATGTTTTTCCACTAAAAGTTTATTGACATTCGATGGGAAAACAGACAAGGAGCAAACTTGACAATTTCAATTTTCCCTTTTCCCGTCTTCAAAAGAAGAAGAATAGGAGAAAGGATGTGATGAAGGTATTAAGGCAATATATTGCCTATAAAGATAAATTTTTGAGACACTTATCTTTTGCATACTCCCAGGTTGACAAGACACACACTCACTGTTCAAAGAGAAATTGAGTGAAGAAGCCATATAATAATAAGTTATTAGGAACCCGTGTCTCTCTCTCTACCTTGTCTAGTATTGTAGCTCTGTGTCTTTCTTCTTATTACCTCTTGACATTTAATGATATTACGGAGTTTCCGGTTACCACCATCGTCGTCATATTTCTATCGTTCTATACTAACACCCATCACACCACACCACTTCATATTCTACTTCTTCTTCTCTCTCTCATCCTTTTTTATTAGCTTTTCTTCTATTTTATTTCTTTCCCGGTCTCAATGCTCAATAATATTCTCTTTATGCAGAGTAGTATCTTGCTTGTCGTTCCACCACACATTCTCACACATCCAATGACACAGTTTTTTTGTCGTTTTTTATGTTCTGTCCTGTTTACACACCAGCTGTCTTTCTCTCAAACAAGAATAAAAATCAAAATGACATCGAGTGAGAGAGAAAAAAGCTTGTATTTACTTATTCGACTCAGCATGTTCTTCGAAAAGCCAATCTCCATTGTAGTTTTAGTTTTTAAGCAAAAAGGAAGTTGTTATGGAAAACTGAGGAAATAAAAAGAGTCGATGTAAGTAATGTCTCCCATTTGTAAAAAGGAACACAACTTAAGCATGGTAGTAAAGTGAGTTTAAACGAAAGAAAAAAATCCCTTTATTATTACCATTGCTATTAAAAGAGAAAGCATATAAACATATAAAGTAAAAGGTAATATGACATCATCAGCAGCATCAGAACAACGTTCAGTCAAGCTAGTAGGGAAAGCACGAACATACATACGCACATATACATGTTTAATGCTTTGCTCTTCTCAGCTGACGGTTCGTCGTTTTTTTTTCTCCGAAGACTATTAGTCACACATTCCGCTGCTACAAAAATAAATACATGTAGCAAGTCATTATTTTCGTACTACACCTACTTCTTACTCTCTTCTTTGCGCTTTCTCACAATCTAGTCGCACGACATAATACGTGTTTGTCTCTTCTCTCAAGTTCATTATGCATTTAGCGTTCTGGCCTTTGACGGTGATAGCGTGTGCACGTGTGCTTGTGCTATTGCATTGTTTATATTAAGGTAAGGTACATAAAGCCAGTACAAAAGAAGAGATTATGGGCTTGCCCTAAATATGTTTTTAATACGGTAGTAATGATATAGTAATTTGTAGTAACGACGACAACCAGAGACATCACGAAAAGGTTGAATTCGTTAAATTTACGAAAAGACCTAAAAAAATAATAATATTAAAGTGCATTTACGTATTTTTTTGTATAAGAAAAATGATTTATGATGATGATGTTTTGTAAAAAGCGGCATTAATAATGTAATAGAATGGCACTTGGAGAAAAGTGTATTATCGATTTTGTCGATTTTTTTTGTCCATCATGTGACGCAAATGGTTAATCTTTCATTGTTTCATTTAGTCGTTTGGTGATGATAATGCTGGTGGTAACAGCACGGCTGACAAAACAATACAGACGAATGACAAACAGATTATTGTATAACTGACACACACGTGTGGACTGTGGACTAACATATGCATAATACACACAACTCAAATTCTATTGATGTGATAACAAACCTGGTGGTCGAGTGGTCGTATGGTTTTTCGGCGAAACAGTTCATAGAGTCTAGCAGATCAGAGCAAAGAGCCCTAAATACATACTCCTTACCTACTTTTGAATTTGTACTTTCGCTAGTCATATCCCACTGCAATGTTGCTGCTGCAAAACTTTCCCTTTCAGTTCCAGTGTGTTTGGTTTTTTTTCAAGGATTAATAAACATTAGGATGTAGTTTGATCTCTCGATGGTATAAGTCTCATTTAAAATGTGGGGGAATTTTAAACGTAAATAAATGCAAATTTTATAAATATGTCTTAGGTCACAGCATGCCTTTTATGTTATTTTAATAGGTCAAGTAGCATTTAGTTGAAGGTTAATAATTTTACTTATCGCAAAGATTTGATCAATCTATGTATTTTATGTATACGTATTCATTGAAAAGCTAGCTAGCGGCTATTTACTCAAAAAATAAGTTTATTTGCCTTTCGTTGCAGTTTTTTGTAACAGCATTTTGAATGATAATAAGGAAAGGAGTGGCTGAGTATGTGTGTCAGTGAAGAGCCGTACCAGCTGTAGCTCACGTATATAAATTTGTAGTATCCTTAAACAGAGAAAAATATATTGCTTGCGTTGTAGCTCGTGATTCAACCTAAAAGTAAAAGGTCTCCGGTGCGGTGTATGGAACGATTGAAGAGGAAGAAGGCAGGAAAAAGCAGACACATGCACAACTATTCCGCTCACTATTAACTCAAAAATATATGCATATTTGAATGTCATAGTAAAAAAGGATAAAGAACCACATAATATATACATAGTACACAAAATCATGTTCCCATCACCGCCAAGAAAGCAGTGAAAGTAGTAGAAATAGAATGCTGGAGGATTATACAACAAAGTAGCAAGGGAAAATAGTATATACATTTATGGAGACTATAGGTGCATACTAAAAGCCGTGCCAACATAAGAATACCCGAAAGCCAAAAAACTCTGAAAAGTAGAAACGAACGAACGCATCGTTCTGCAATGTTCGTGCATGTATGTATATTTAAGATGCTTAAGTTCACCATTTTATGATGATGTGTATAAAACAGAGAAATTGGAAAAGTCTTTTCCTGTGTGAGCTCTTTGCTGAGAGAAAGAACTTGCAGGCAAGGAGGCGAGGAGTATAGTGGAAAACTAGCGTGTGTACTCGTGTTCCCCCATCAGCTTGATCACACAAATACCATCTAAGAAATAAGAAAAGAGGAAAGAAAAGAGAATCATGGTTTTTTTCTTGCTATTTTACACTTTTAAATAGAACTATAGCATGTACAACGAAAGTGTATTTAATGTACAATGTATCTATTATGGAGTATGAATATATATGATAGACTGAGTAAGCGAAGGTGATGGTGAGTGAATAAGGTGGTGCTAGTGTGTACGTGTGTAAGGACGAAGAAAGATGTGAAAATCAACATTTTTAAAGTTTAGCTTTTTTACAAAGCATACATCTGACAATGTGATGGTTATAATGTGTATTTATAAATAAACAAATAAACGGTATACCGAAGTACCAGCTTGTCAATTGAATGCGTTAGAAACGAAATCGATTTAAGTTAATTTCAACGAACTAAAAAATTACTTTGACGTCATTACAAACAAAAAATTTAATTAGCTGAATTTGGAGACATTGGCACCTAAACGGAAAGCTCTTTCTACATGCCCTCAATATACAGTTGTGTTGAAAGAATTGACATTTGGTCTAATTTTGAGATGGGCCAAAATCAATTTGGTTTGTTTATAGGAATATTTGGATTTGGATATGGTATGGTTGCCAAATTGGACATAAGACCACGAGCAGACTGACCAACAGAAATCATTGACATAATTGGCTATGGACTAAAAATTATAAAGTGCCTGTTAGCACTTAAGACAAAATTAGCAAAGCTTTTGAATTTTTGGTTATGTTTGTTGCACGATTTCTTCAGCTATCCACGGGGAACAAAACCTCAGAAAATCGTACATTTATCATTTCTGAAAGAACGAAGCTCATTTAACTATTAAAAGTTACAACAATGCTGATATTATAATAAGAGTTATGAGAAAAATCATTCAGGACTTTACAAGACTAACTAATTGTTTAGATATTTAGGTATAGACATTTAATAAATACACAATGTTACAACCTACACAAAATATAAGAAATCATTATATACTGTATCTTCGATATCTGGTTTTGAAAAAATCACTAATTCAATCAAACAAGTATAATATATTTGTACAACGTAAAAGTTATCATTGAATGACTTACTTTTTTCTTTTTCTTAAAAAAATCGAGTAAAACTAAATTCGAAAATCAACGAAATGTGATATTTCATGCTACAAATTATGAAAACGTTCTTGCTCTCCGAGATCTTCAAAGATAACTAAGTTTACGGAATACTTAATGTTCATTTTAGGAAGCAAAGGCAAACAGACAAGGACATATATAGAAAGAATACGCAGGTTATACTTTATTTAAATTACAATAATAGTTTCAAAACAAAAACAATGTAATAACTATTGTTTTATTCTTGTTTCTCAGACTCCCTTGCCATTAGTTAGAATAGCACAGACTGAAAGGAACTCACATATGTATTTTGAGTTTTGTGTACGCTTCTGTAGTCAAAAGACCCTCTTTGCCTCCATTCACTATAAATTAAAAAGAAACTCTGATGGTCTCAGTCATTTTTTATAAGACAGCTCACCAACAACTTCATCATTCATACAAAAAGCAACCACTTCCTGCAATACTGAATACACTACGACTTTAAAATTAGTTTTGTGTGTTACGATAATGATGTTTATGTAGAACCCATAATTTTAAAATAATAGTTATTACTTTAGTCCTGTGATCTTGCCTCTATTTCTGGACTTTTATGATGAGTCGTAAAAAATTGTCGACGTGTTATGTTTGCATCAAAGTACATCATGTCCATGGCATCAAAGCATAATATGAGAAGATGATACTGGCAAAGGACGATGCTAGCTCCAGGCGTAACATGTGTGTGAGCCAATAAATGACACAAAGATGTCATTCAAATTATGTTGAAAATGGTAATTATCATGATGACATGGTTCGGATTTTCTTGTTGAAGGATAAAAGGATATGATGATATAAAATAAGACGAATGAACAACCAACTTGTCTGAAGTAAGATTTTATGAAACGGCTTATAGAAGAATATGCGTTTTAGAAGTTCCAAGAAAGTCTACAAAAAATCATAATACTTATTTCGAATTTGCATTTAAGATTTCCCCAGCAATTCCTGGTATTGTAAACAACGCAAATGGAAAATAAATTAGTGTATTTTGGGTCTTTGAAAGACACTTTTCAACAGAAAGGAAAAGGACAGTAGAAAATCAAACAACTGGAATTCACAAGAGTTTTACATTATTCATATTTTATCAAGCAAATAAAAATAGCATATAGTGTATATAGTACGCAGACAAGTACGATAAGCAGAATTGCTACCTTTGCTGCTTGGAAACGCTAAAGATAACGTCGAAGAGTTTTCCAATGTAGAAATTTATTGTTTTTAAACAAAAGTTTGAACATACATAAATACTTTATTGTATATGTCTGGTCGTTGGATACATGCACTCTGTATTGTCTACATATTTTGCTAGCAGTCAGGTTTCCATTTTATCATCATCATAACTAAACCCGTCAGGGGCCCCATTTCTGCTGCTGTACGGCTCTATACGGAAAATTATTTACTTTTACGAACGACCAACGACCAGTACCGGTTTTTTGAGCCACTTTCACCGTTGTTGTTACTACCACCAACGATACCACCACCAGCTTTACCACACGTTTTTCAACCACCCACATAGCCAAACGTGTGTTAAACTATACTGAATGGATACCAAACGTGTGCTCTCTTCAAAAAAATATGTGTTTGTGCATCTCTTGTTTCTACTTTACACGAAAAGCTAGTGGTTTGATACTCGAAAAATAATTATTCACACTCTTCTCATATTTTAGTGGTACGTATCGAAAAGAACAAAAATATATATTGGTAAATTTAATATGACGATTCATTGAAAACTAACGACGCCAGGAGTGAATTGGTATTTACACAACAGAATCCGCAGAATATTTTATAGAGTAGTGTATTTGCTCTCTGGTGCGTACACCTGGTAGCAATCTCAGATACAGCGGGGAATATTACAGTTTGATGTGATGAACTTAATTTGACAAACGAAAATATGTGCATTATTTAATTTCATGCTAAACTTAAATTGTTTGTTTACTCTCTTTTATTTGTGTGTCCTTCCTTTCACTAAATTGATGGAAAGAGTAGAGTTGTAGCTAAGCAGATTGAAAGTTCTTCAAACAAGATAGAACTTCATTCTAAGAAGACCAACATTTCTCTGAAATTTGCTCTGATAGAAATAAATGGTTTATTGTTTGCAAATAATCTATAGCATACCGAGAAGCTGCATAGCTTGTTGTTAAACAATATGTGGAAATTTAGGCAGACATATTTCTCAATCAAGAAATGTTAAGTTAATTTTAAAGAAGGAATCACAATACGAATTGGTTGTAGTAACAAGTAACAATTATACAGGCACGCATATAAGGTACTTTATAAGGTCACAGAGGCTGAGAAACGGGGAGGAGAAGGGGAAAATATGTGTTGAAGGAAAAGAGAAAGAAGAGAATCAGTGGTATTTTCTTTATTGTTTATTATTGGTTTATTTTGGGCAAGCTTCTCCTAAATCCAAAAACTTGTGCACGTGGACTACATTGGAGAGTTTTGCAGTATCTGCATATAGCTTACAAAGATATTAAAAACACATGATAATATATACATGAACTCTGGCCTTTTGCTCTATTTTTCTAGGAAATATCTAGATGTTTGCATTCAAATATCTCATCTCGTTTAGGTTTTTTTGTTGTAAACCGATGTCCGCTTTTAGTCCGCAGTAAAAATCTGTTGTTTGTACTAACCAGTTTTTCATGCTTGTCTGATTTTACGTCATTATTTGGCAGTCCGACAGACCGCCCTTAGTTGCTATAGCCCACAGTGTGTTTTTGACAACGTTGATTTGATACTACAGTTTAAAACCAGATTGTCCTCAGATACGTACAAGGTTGTAAGATATTTATTGCTGCATCACTAGATATGAGATTGGCACAATTCAAGCTCCAAATTTAAAACATCTTTATACAGGTTAAATTTTGCCATTTGAGTTTGCATTTATTCATGTTCAATTATGCATAGTAATGCTACCTATGCCATGCCAAAGAAAAACACGATGAGTGTATTTTTTTGTGGAATAGTTGTGATCGAGACAAAAAAATCTTAAAACACTGAAATCTGCAAATGAGGTAGCCTCGCCTAGCCTGATCAATTCCTTTGTTCCAACTTTGTCGAAATTTGTTTGTTTTTATGTATAAAGAGAAACAGGACAACCTATAGATTACAATAAGTTGTGACACGGTCATACACTTGCAGAAACTAGACACTTGTAAATTTATTTTTCATAAATGTTTCTCTTTTACTCCTCTCTTTTGGTAAAGGTTTATTTTCTTTGTTTCAACAGTCTTGACTAGCCTATCAACGCAATGGGTTTAAAAGAAGAGATAAAGATATAAATAACAAACGCATTGTGTTCTGTTTTTCATATTTGATTGAGTAATATTTTTAAATAATGAATTTTGTGCATAACAGTGAATTCTACAAACAAAATTGAAGTAAATTTCGTATTTTTCATTGAACGTTCATCCTGAATTGAAAATACTGCGAATTTACGCTGTATGCACGTATGTATATATAAACGTGCCTTTCTCTTGGCGTTGCTGTGTAAGACAAGTACACAAAAGTTTGCAACATTTATAAATTAATTTCCTTTTCACATTGTTTTTGTTGCACTGCCGTTGTCTTTTGGAGAGATATAAAAACTATCATTAAATTTGATGTTCGTTGACTGCTATGAATGTGAGTCAAGTGGAATGCTAAACCATTAGAAACTGCAAATTTTATGGATATATGGCTTAAATGACGTGTTTGTTTAATATGACGTTTTTATTACGGTATGTCGCATCGTAAAGAACTCCTGATACTATATTGCGTCTTAAATATTTATAAAGATAAAAATTACGCAGCATCTTGGAATCTCTTTGTATGAAGTTAAAAGTATGTTAAGTGCACTATTTACAAACGGGAGAGGTTCCTAGAATAATTCGTATGCATATTAGCTATTTTGCAATATCCATAAATTAGAAAAATAGGAGAAAAAACTCCAGTTTTAATTGTTGCGATGGCATTAAATTCTTGTTATTAATAATTTAGTTTAAGTAAATAATTCATGAATGGATGATATGTACACCAAGGTACCTGAAAAGTGGAAAATACAGTTAGTAAGAGTTCTCATGACTTACGAATCTTACATAGTTCTTAACTATAAACGAAACTGAATTGCAGCATATTCATTTGAAACGACATAATAGAAAAAATACATTTTATTCGCAAAGAACAGAAACTTCAGCTTCACAGAATGTGAGTATCGTCATGGGTGGTTGAAATTGATACGCAAGAGAAAAGTGAAAATTGTTACAGGAAATGGAATCGGACATGGAAAAGCAAGACAGTACAAATCGGTAGAAGATATATGACAGCGTTATGTTGTCTGGTTGTATTTAAGGGGAAGTCTGTAAATTGCGAATACCACATTTACTTACGATAATAAACCCGCTGTAATAGCGACCATAACGACGTAGCTGAAACAATGCGACGAATAACGACGCTAGTGATAGTCATTGTTGTCG
>JAQFZH010000029.1:0-75283 GCA_034695485.1 Entomobrya nivalis | reverse complement strand
GCAGAAAGGGAGTTGGACACTGCTTCCAAGTTAGCTTTTATTGAATCAAGTTCCTTGGATGGGGGCGGTGCTCTCCTGCCAGCTGTTTTGTCTGCACGAGATGTTGGCACTGGAATGCTTGTGGGGTGGTGGGTGGCTGTATTCCATAAATCTCCCAAACCTAACCAAACTAAAAATTTATTTATCATTATCCAAAAATAATGAACGACAATTACGGTTACTATGGGAATGGAAATAATGAGCCAAATCTGGAGTTCCATCATGGACGCTGGCAACGTGTACTGAAACATTGAGGGTGTAGGTGGCTCCTCAAATTCCCGCTTCATTGTCGCACGTTTGCACAAAATATTTTAAATGTTTTAAATTGTCTTGTGTCACTGTATAATTAACACTGATCACAAAAGGAGGGTTTCGGCACCATTGTAACGGATGCTTATGATCTCTTTGGTCATTTGCCCGTTTGCCTGGTGAACCCTTAGAAATGTTAATGATAATGAGGAGGGAGAGCTTGAGATAGTTAGTACTTTTAAACAAGAATTAATATTTATTGAACAAGTTTAACTATCGATCGAAAATATTACTTTTACAAATAATAATTAGAAATGATACACACTACCAGGAAGACTGAAAAGAGCCTGGAATTGTGTACAGAGAATAAATGTGAGAGTAAGGCTAAAGATAAAGTAAGTAGAGTGAGCTGAGATTGTTTCAGCTCACAGTCCAAAATCCTTCTCTGCAGAATCATGGGTTGGTATGATGGTTTTGATAGGTGATGGGATGACGGTGAAGAGTGTACTCAATAGTGAGGTTACAAAGTTTAACAGCATTTTCTTTTTGTAAAAATCCATGTGTAATGTTTCTATAAACATGCATTAGGAGTTTTTTCACATCAGTCGTATATCATGAACAAAACGATTGATGATGGTGATATGGCTATTCATAAAAAAAATGGTTTTTAGGTTTTTTGGTTAAGGGGAACAAGTCCTATTTCATGTCTAGAAAAGTGCAACAACTAATACCTCAATAAGCTACACCACAAAATAAATAAAACCAACGATTCGCAAACGTCGAGTTTGAACAATTAACAGTCTTTTGACTAGGCGGTCTAACTTTTAATCATCGGGAAATGCTCACAATTAAATAGTAGGCAGGTAGACAGACAAACCTACGCTGAATGATACCAACTAATTTCTTGTCATTATTATGACAAGCCTCATAGTTTATGTCAAATTATCGTTACTTCAATATCTTAAGTGACGCTTTCGTATGGCACATTGCCAAACTCTATTTTCAATCAAGTATGTAGTACGTCACGTGTTCTCCTGAGTCGATTTAATCTAAGAAGCTGCAAAAAATCCACATGATCAAAAAAAAACATGTATTTATGTAACGTGACAAAGTTAATCTAGTACCAATATATTAAAAAATGTTCTATCTGAAATGACACACCATTATTAAGTATTCCGTATAAACTGAAAAACGTTCAAGTAGACAGGTGTAGCTCTGGAACGGTTTGAAGTTTTCCCATGAAATAAAAAACGGTATTCTCATTACCGTAGGATGGGAGCTTCTTTTCGTTTCAATAAAAAAGATGCAACCTTCTAAAAAATATTGAGTAAAGTATATTGCAATATAGTGTGGCCGTGGCCCTTTATTATGTATGTACCTTTCTTTCTTCCAACACCACCATGGTTTTTCCAGCACGTTTTTGACTTGTTATAATTTGCTTTCATATCTGCCTACAACACATTTCAAATTAAATGACGACTCGGAAATTGCCAAACTACTTCTTCACATTTTTTTTTTACTTTGATAATTTAAACGAGAATTGTTATTGGGCATACAACTTTATTATTTTGAATGTCATGCGAAATGAAGTCATCCCTGATTCGTGTTTATTTTTTCATTGCTTTTAGTTTGACATTTATAGAGACAACACGATACACACAACAAAGGTGAAAGGCAAGCTAACACAAGAAGCCAATTTTGGCAATCATTTTCCAAACATTTTTCCTACGCTTGCATGTTTTGTAAAGAATAGCACGTCGCTTCACCCCTACTGGGAGTTGGAACGGAAAAAGGACTAGAAAGACAAAGTGAAAGATAGAGAAAATGAATAGCAATCATCATGTATTTTTAGTCATTAACAATACTTTGAGCAAAAGCCAATATGTACACATGTACATTTCTATATAGCCCTTCTTGTTTCTCGTGAAACTATTTTGAATGAGTCGTGGTGTGTGGTGCTGGGCCGTCCTTCTGTTTTCCTCTTCATTTTATTTCTTGTGATTTTCCTTTTGAATGGCCGAGGTGACCCGAATCAAAATACTTGTTTAATGCTCTAATAAATACATACATATTACTTTCTCCGCTTCTTTTCCCTTATACATCTGTACTAATAATATATTATAATTTATTTTTCTTGTTTTCAAACAAAAAAGCAGGAACACAGGCAAATAGGTAGGTGGGCAAGTTCCTCTGATTCAGAACTGTTATCTATATAGCCATGGCATTCACTTTTCTACAATTTTGATCTGATTTTTTGATCGTCAAGCCAAGTCAAAAGCTAATAATATTTTAGAAAAGCTTTACATAGTAATATACGTGTAGAATATAATACGCATGTAAGCTTTAATATATGGAGCCGCCATGATTTTTTGTCGACATTTTGAAAATGTATCATGTTACCCACTACTACACACATACGCAAGAAAACTTTGAACTAGATATGCGTAATTTAATGTGTATGAAAGTGCTGTCCAAGCAATTTTAATTTTATTCTTTTTAAATTCTTCCAAACTCCTGACAGAAAGCTCCAAGCAAAAAGGATTTAAGAGGAACCCTTTAGCTAAAACAGGAATCTTGAGAAGAAGATATGAAAAGATGAAAAAGTTACTTCTTACGTATATTACCATTACTATCCTCGTCAATGTTCTCACTCAACAAAACTGATAGTGGATCCTCGACTCCTTCCATTTCTGAACAAAGTTGTAGCACTAGAGTTCGAGGGTCTGTAAATAGTAGACATGTGTGTATTATTCATATTAATAACATATGTATATGTAACAATAAAGATGATGATGTTCAAAAAACATACATAAATATGCACATATACATATAATATGCATGTATGCATGTATTTCACCGTTTACTGCTACAGAAACAGGAAGGGAATGTAGGTGAAAGTCCGTGAGTTTCTCCAAGAAAAAAAAACCACTTACTATACAACAACGGACTACACTCCTTCATCGTCTTTTTACAGTAAGTCAATATGTGTGTGTGTGTGTTTTAGGGTAGGAGCAGAGAAAAATGCAGATTGCATTGGAATAGACAAGCGTTGAACCTATTACTTCAGCTTAGTTGGCTCGTTGATTACTTCACAGTGATATGAAGAAGCTGGAGTGCTTATATCCATTCCATGATCTGATGTGAATTGCGTGTGCTATGCTCTGGCTCTGCTCTTATGTCTGTTGTACTTTGACTTACTTGGCTTGTTGCTGCTTTTGATTATTTACCCGTGTACTTTAAAAGTCCAGTCGTGGCAGCAGAAGCAAAAGAGAAGTAAGCAGATATCGCATCGCTAAAAAAACTGTAGCATCATCATCCTCATCGCCTTTCCTCACTTCTCACACGACTCCACTCTCTTTTGTGTTGTCTCCTCTGTTTTATGTCTTTTCCAGTCCTGACTGGAAAAAGTTTGCATGCATAGATACTTCATTACGAGCATGTTTACTGGGAAAGTAGAAAGTTGATAGTTTCCAAAAACAACTGCAACAACAACTACATCATCACATACTTATTGTTATACAGTGTACGAAAAAAAAAACAAGATCTGCTGAAAATGAACCGATGATGACCTCCCTTCTCTGCTTGATTATAATTTCTGCCTAAGCAGAAACTACAAATACATTTACATGATAAAAAATCGCTTTCATGCTATTTTAGCTTTGTATGGTATGTAAAATAAATGCCATACAGTATTAGTATGGAGAAAGTACAAAAGGCTGAGTGTCTTCCTTGTGAGTCTCCAAAATGCAGACATGCTCGTACTTATTGTTGGATCTCCTTGTGCTAGAGTAAGCTACAGTCCAGGAGACTCCAAAATTGTAATGTTAATATTATGATGAAAGTTATGAATGGAAATTTACCATGATGCTGCTGCTGCTGCATCAACGCTTATTGTACGCTATATATAGATTTGTGCTGTAAAAAACTATCTTGCTTGTTTTTTTTGCAGGGAGAAAGAGTCAGGATCAGGATTGTCTTTTTGGTTTGTCGTTCATAAAATAATCAACATCCCATCGTATCTCACGAGTGACACAAAGTCATGGCAAGCTAAACATACAACCGATAGCAGTAAAACTTATGAGATGAAAAAGGGTAAAAGTTTTCCCGGTAATGCTGGAAAATGAGTGTGAATTATCAGGCTTGGAGAATAAGATATTATTATTAAGTCACTATATATGCATAATCTTTTAAGTATCTCATATTTCACTGCATGTTGAAAAAAATGGACAACGCTGTATTTCACGAATGCTTTTAGTATTCAAATCACGACACGATATAATTTTTTATAACTTTATTCATACTCAATTATCAAAATGCGGCAGTGCCTGACATATAATGAGATGAAGAATACCATGTGAACTTTTATACTCTTGGGAAGAGTTAAAATAATACAAACAATATATATTTTATATTCTCTACTATATTAAAATTAGAAGCACTAGTGGTATTACGTATAAGGTTTCAGTTTCGACTTTGTATCAAATGTTATATTATATGACGTTATTTCTAAAGTGTGATGCATATCACTCAGGATCATGTCTAAAGTACGTATAAGAATTAGAAAGATACTTATAATGGTCTATAATATTACTCTTATTATAAAATTTGTCTCAAATATAAACACCCTTCACATGCGTTTAATAACAAACAAACATCAACATTTTCCGCGATTCTAGATAATATGTAATATTTTTTATCGATATACATACATACATTCATAAATCAAGCGAGCGGGTATAGTTGCGAATAAACTATTAAAAAGTACTTTTAATGTGGAAGACGAACAAAGAAAAACTACTTTCTTATTACTAAAATTTCTACTTTGCTAGTAAGAGCAAACAATGGTTATTCTAATATCTGAATTGTAAGACTTTACAATGTCATTTAAGATTATAATTGCGGACTACCTGATAGTTTCACGAATAAGTATACATACTACTGGAATATATCAGATACTCGTAGTATGTATAAGATGCTGGTTTTTAACATTAATATGTTGGGTACATCAGAATCACAATATGAGACATAGTTAAACAAAAAAGTATTTGAAGTATAACTTGGTAAAATATAGTTATATCATTTGTGAGCTACATTCGATATTCAGTTATTAAGTATTAATTACGCTTTACAAATAGTAAAGCAAATTAGAAAGTTTCTCATGACTGGGGCCTCCCAAAGCGAGACCAGTTAGATATGCTAACTTGTGAGCGTATTGGCAAGGAGCTGGCACTGTAACTGTACCACTCCAATTGAAATACATGTGACACAACTTAAAAGTCAATCGCTGCATCTTATCAGCATCCAAACCTTGACGGTCGTAAAGAACGTTGTACGATACTGGAGCAACGGTACCTTGTCGAGAATGCTGAGAGACAAGGTAGAAGTCGTACCTAAAAGAAACAAAAAAGGATGGTGAATTAGTTGTGACTTTTGTGGGATGACTGGAAATTTCGATTAAAAATAACGCAATTTTGGTGTAGTTACCGTTCTGGTAATGTAATAACGTCATCTGCCACTGTTCCGGGGCCAGGGTTGACTGGTCTGCCACCGTCCAAGGTAAAGATGCGAGTATTAATTCTTTTGGTTACTACGATGAAACTGAATTTGGGGATCCCTCGTCCTGCTCCAGTGTACACACTTGTTAATGATTCCTGAATAAAAAGAAAATTACATTGCCGTAGCACAAAAGCCATTTCCTTTCCAATAAAATTGATCTAATCGGATGACAACCTACCTGAATTTTCTTCAGTTCCGTCTCGTAAACGTATTTGAGTTGGCCATCACCAACGCCATCTCTGTACATGATAATTCGGTCGGGAAGATCGTGGTTCACCTTCTGGAACGCATGAAGGCATTCTGGAAGAGATAAAACACGTCGTTAGAGGCCAACAACTCGAGATATATTTCGACTAGCAATAGAACTTACTTGTGAAGTCGGCACCCATCTTTTCTGACAGGTCATCTCTGCTGGAGTGATAGCTGACTGTGCTGAAATATTTTGCTTGTGATGAGGAAGTAGTAGCAACCATGGCTCCAACACTGGATCCACGGCGTTTCCCACAATGGTATACGTCAAATCCAACGATCATCAGTTTCTGCAACATAAAATAAAATGGATTGAATACAATGAAACTGAACATCAATGAGGACTTAAAAGAAGTCACATACCTTCAAAGGAATTTGAATAGACCATGGTTCTCCACCAAGCTTTGCGTTCATCTGCACAACGACTTTAGTACAAATGCTCATCATTCCTTTTTCGTTATGGGCATTTTTAGCAACGAAGCACTGCGATGGCACTAGATTAAATTGCAAAATAATTCAAAGGTCGTTACTTCATAAACTTCATAAACAAAGGACTTCATAAACTTTTTGCCCAAACACATGTATGAGAAATATTTATAAGATCATACCTCCGAATTCTATACAAGCTCGTTTCTTTACGGCAGCGTAAATGTCTGTTACTTGTCTGGGTAGAATCACAAATATCATTTGCAAGCGGTCCCTGAATTCGTTCATCAATTGGTCCACAGCTTTTGCGTACTCATTGGGTCGGGTGTCACCAATTCGACGACTAATATACAAAGTAAATAAGACATCAAATTAACTGGATCAAAAAATAAAGCTTATAAGCAAATAAAAATGATGATATATAATAGACTTACACTTCAGTGGGATTAGAAATGTTGAAACGCAGCGGTCGTCCTACACGTTGCATAGAGCTAATCAGTCGTTCAACGGCATTTGCATCACGACTTGGGACGATAACCACCCAAGTTCGCAAAGGGACTGAAGATAACATTGGTTTATCTGCAATTCAAGGGTTTAATAAATTTGTAAGAATGAATAAATCGATGATCTGTGTAACGAAGTACCAACTTCTCGTTTTACTGTTAAAAAAAATTACTTCTGAATGCTTGGCCCCAATCATATCTGTCATTTGGGACTTCATGTTGCTGGTCCCCAAACAGTATATGCTCCTTTGGGATCACGTGCCCTTCAAAATCTACAAGACGATCTTGAAATTTCAGACCCCAGCGTCGGAGCTCATCTTGAATCTAAAAATAAAAAATACGACAATTTTATACTTCAATACTGTAGTAGTTGTCAATAATTAGGACTTCTTCAAAGTTCAATAGGTACCAGAACTTACAGATGGAATTCCTTTGAGTCGCTGCATGAAATCTCTTAATTTATCCACTCTGCGAAGTGGATCAGTATGTAGATGCGTAGCCAGTGCTCTCATGAGATTGTTATTGGCCCTCATTTCGTCTGTAAGACCTGTCATTTGACATAATTCTGGGATAAGAAGAATCGGTCCTGTCATTCCACGATGGAAGTCCCGCTTTTTGGGACGAGAGACAAGCATAGGTTGGTTTCCATCACGGATTGTTAGGCTGTACTTCTGCTTGAAGTATTCAATAAATGTGACTTGCTGACCACGCATGTCAAAGGTACTTTTGGGAGTTGTCTCCCAATCAATGTCATCGATACGGTACGTCTTCCTGTTGTACACAGTCATCACTATGGTGCCAACTAATTCGTCCCGAATACGTCTCTGAAAAACAACAAAATTCAAATCGAATTAAAATTAAACAACAACTAAATAATTTATAATTATTCTAACTCGATATTCGCACGCAATTTTTTCATTTTCAAGTTCTTACCTGATCATCAAAACGCCCCCTCAGGTTACTCATAACCTGAAGACAGTTGTCTAGACGAAGGACTTTGTGGGTGATTTCCACTCCCAGAAGAATGTCGTGTTCGTGATTGCGCATGCTGGTTTTGTATCCAGGCCATAACTCAAGATGATGAGCTTCAATTCGTATAGCCTGGTGACGATCATAGAAATGGCGACCCATTTCCTCTAATTCCATACCCTCCAAGCATTTTCTTACGATGATGTTGAAAAACTGTAGGTACATCACGTCAGTCGGGGCAAGTTCAGCTACCAGCCTGATAGTCAGTTCGATTTTTTCCTGATCAGTCTCTCGGACGGAGTGAAGAAGCATTGGCTGCCAAAAAATAAAAAATATTAACATGTAATTAATTATTTCCTAAATCGCACAATTCCAGGAAGTGGTCTTAAATGCACATTATGACAGTAAAATTATGCTTACATCTGGAGCTAGTTTATGGGCGACATAAAGTGAAGAGCCATCAAAAATATAGGCACCCAAATTCGGCGCATGGACTTTTAACAGCTTCTTTTTAGCTCTAGTTTCAGGTTCGTCTGGTACGAAGTCCACTCTGTAATGGTAGATGCACCAGTCAGGACGATGGTCCACTCGGAAAAAATTGCCTTGCAGTTTTATCGGCCTATTTCCATTAACAATGGAAGCTTGTTTTTTCATCAGTCCAGTTCCATCTTGGTTCTGTGGCCTCGTCACCACTAAATCATAATCTTCTTCACGTCTTCCGCGTCGAGCTCCTCGGCCTTCTCCCCGCCCTCTTCCGCCTCCACGACCTCGTCCACCTCCGCGACCTCCTCTAGGGCCCCCATCTCCTCGACCCACTCCTTTGTCCCTGTCAGATGGACCCGCCTCTCCCCCTGTACTCCCAGTACCAGCAGTACCCCCATCACTATTACCTCCCTCCTCATTTCGGTGGCGCTTTGAGTGGTCTCCTAATTATAAGAAAATATTACATTTTTATTTCATTTATTTTTTAGCATAAAATGGGCAAATTATCTTCATTATACATTTTTTAAATGCAACTCCTATTTTTTTATGGAAGAGTTAATTATGGTAGCATTTTGGCATGGTAAGAGTTCTGATGACTCACTCTAATCAATCATGATCAATTTAATGTACTTATGTATATGGGGCCAAATGCGACCTTGGATGTTCCGTTTACCGTACTAATGCGGGCCTTTACAATTTGTTATTATTAAGTAATGTATATTTCAAAATTATATCATTGTGTGAAATTATAATGATGTAGACATATAGTTTAAGCAAACAATATTACATTTACAGAAAACTCCGAAAGAGTTTTATGGCCCATAAAGTATTTAGGTACTGTAAAATAGTCAGTAATCTAATCAGCAACTGCATGAGAAAAGTTCATTGTAACTTATTTATTAGGAACGGATGTAATTTTAAGTTAATGGTTTGATAACGAAACTGTGAATAGTTCATTTCTTGAAATAAAATCTCAGCTTAGTTCTTGCAGTCTCTGAAACACGTACAAAATGATTGCATGACTAATACATTTTGAAACTCGATACGGCCTTTTTTGTCAGCACGATTTCACATGTCAAATTAATTACAACGCGGTGGCGCCACTTTCCAATAAAGGAAAATATGAAAACGTTGCTATGGGTTCGTCCAAGTTATGGTGAATGGTTATGATAAGAGTTTTGGGGTTTTCATGGCTACATACATATATATGACTCATTACATTTAATGCAGTGAAAGATAAACCAAAACCAGGAAGGTATGCAAACGAGGATTTATGTACTTTGTCTTGAAAGTTAACTTTTGATATATCTCTAGCAAATCTTAGGACAGAAACTTTAAAAAAATTATTGATACTGTATTTACACGTAGAATTTTTACTGAATATTTACGAGATGGAGACTTTCGGTCCTTTATATTCATCAGAGAATGCATCTGATGTATTTTATTTGCCGTCAAGTGTCGCATGCTTCTTTATTATAATCTTGTGAAGACTGTCTTATATTCAAGTAATTCTGATAATTCACAAAAGATTTTAAGTAAAGCAGAGAGAATTCTTAATTCATCACTTTATAGTATATGCATACTTATGAAAGGATATGAACGGGTATTGAAAACTGACCACGTGTGCCGAGCTATAAGTCAATAATCACCACGCATGCATTCTTTGAGTGGCATGGTGCAATTTAGAACTGGACAAATCGAATGACATGATCGAATTTGATTGTTCACGAAGTAAAAAACTTGAAAGATGAGTAAGCGGACTTTTTGAGCCTCCTAAAATATTTAGAAAATAATTTTGCCCTCAAACCTTATTTTGTTGGATCTCATTGAGTACTTAATTACATGCAATTATCGCTCCTAGAACATTTTCGTTCGTAATTTTAACTTTAAAGCGAAAGTGTGAAACACAGGTCTGAGATAAATGTGTTCCATAAACATTAACGTAGACGATATATGTACATAAATAGGCATATCTCATTTGATGCTTGTAACATAAGATTTTACAACATTTGTTTAAAAATGGTTGTGTAAATGAACTATGATGGTTGATGATATCACTCTTCTCTATGCCTTATCGTACAAACGACTACGATAATTGGCAGGACATAATGTTGCATTGTATAATGGAATCACTGCAGTGCACTGATAACGTATACATATTCATATACATACATGTATAACACTGAATTGCAATTAAATTATGATTGTCTTACCCGATCTGCTAGGACCAGGGTCCCCACGTTTCATATTTTCTGAATCGAATGTGCGATATTATTAACTAACCACGTATTTGTCTGTACAGTGTAGTGTGCAATTTCTCAAGACAAACCGTACCCTTACACTTGAACTTTATTTGTATCGTATGATTTTATGATTTAGAATCAAGTGTGAGCTCGACCAAATTCACTGCCCAACTGCCCTTGTAACCGAACACCATACAAACTGCGCTTCAAAGATTACGTCTGTAAGATTGATACTGAACAACCGATGATGAACTTTCGATTTGCTTTAAAGTACTATTTTTTGAATCCTCTTCAGATAAATTCTCACTTTCCCCGTTTCCATTAAGCACCAAGTAACTGTTATAGCACAGCTTGATAGAAACACATATTGGAAACAATCATGAATCCTTGCAAAACCCAAGAACAGTTTTTTAACTTTGGTGTCTCGATTTGAAAACTTTCATCATTCAACAAAACAGCGTGTCGTGTCGTATTTTGTTTCTTACACTTTACCATGTACACACTTATAAGAGACCGGTACTATGAAAAAGAACTTCTCTTATTTTTAGCATAATTCCGCCAAAAACATCAAATGCCATATAATGTGTCCCGTACTCCAGCATGGCACAGACAGTGCCATCCTATATTGCACAATTGGTATATTTGCTATTCGCAAAACAATAAATGCTACAAGGATTTATTGTGTAATCCGTTCTTTACTCGGTTTAGCACAAATGGGTTTCATTACATGAATCAAGGTTTTTCTCTTTACTCAGATGAACACCGTCTTTAATATAAACATGTCAAAGCAATGCCAACAACGTTTCTTCAGTTTGAAATGGACGTTTGTTGGAAATCATTCCACGGTATTCAGTGAACACGTTCAGTATGCTATGAATTTGACACTTTAATTTCTGGTTAATGGAGTTGCCCTCACAGCACAACCACCTGCCTTTTCTGTTTGTTAGACTAGACGTTGACAATAACGTTTCTTTCATTTGGAAATATTAAAATGCTGAGACGCTCTTCTGAGTATTAATGACTGACTGTGTTTTATTCGCAAGGCAAGATTATAAGCTTTCCAGTTTTACAGCCACATGAAGACAGGCTTCCAGATCAGAAAAGCACGCACTGGATAGATTTTTGCTCTGGATAAATTTTTTGATGTATGTAAATAGTGCATTGAATTATGATCATATTTAAGAATCACATGCAGAAGAGTTATACCATAAATAATACCGCAGCAGCATGATATTATTTACTCTTTGCTTTCAACTTTACAGGATCACAACATAATGTTTCCTACATCTCCACAATAAATAGGCAAATACAATTTCCTTTCAGTCAGCATACCGACAACGGACAACGACAGTGAGATGCACTTGCATTACGAGAAAGTCGTAAAAAACAGCCTCCACATTATTTGTGCATGCTTGTATGTATACAGGGGGCAAGTATTTTGATTCATGTAAAAATACAATGTATTCCTTTGTAATTGTAAATGCTGGATGTGGAGTGCAGAATGGAAAATATATAGGCAGATAATGCGGTTCACAGTCACAGTCCGGGAAGTTTTCATGCAATCCAGTCCTGAGTCCAGACTGTGCTTTGAAACCAATGCAATGCTGGAGTGTGTTGGTTTTTTAAGCATTTGGTTACACTACTCAATAATGAATGAGAATACATGAAAGATGAATCCTAGTCAACAAATGTGTATTTGGCTTGCATTGCTGTCAAATTGCATTTCCACATATTTAGCTCATTTTACCAGAAACTAACTATGGATCACATCAAAATTGAAATACTTGTTTGCCTCAAATGTTTTATGAAAAATGTTATGTGATGTGATGAATGACAAAACACGCGGTTTAAAATAAAAATTGGCACTAACCATTACTACTCCTGGAATCTTCACTTCCACTTCTTCGGCTTGAACTGAACTCATCCTTAGGCATGGGAGGGTAGTCCCTAGCTGGAGGAGGCGCAGCTCGTGCTCTTCCTGCTGGAGGACCACCACCTTGACCCCATGGCGCTTCTCCATTCCCTCTATCGCGACTTGAGTGATATCCCCTGCCTCCTCCTCCTCCACGCTCATCTTGACTCCTTTCCCTGTGAGAATCCCTAGATCCACCCCGCTCACGACTGTAATCGCGTTGATGATGATCATCTCTGGAACGGCTGTGATCTCTGTTATGGCTATGATCTCTGGCACTGCTATGATCTCTGGTACTGCTATGATCTCTGGTACTGCTATGATCTCTGGTACTGCTATGATCTCTGTTACGCGGACCATCACGTTCCCTGTCACCACGATCACTTCTGCTACTGCTCCGCTCACGGTCACTTCCTCCTCCGTTGCTACTCATTCTCGAATAGCCCTAATGACCAATTTTAAAATAGAATTTATTTTTAATTCACTGAAAACTTTGAGAAAGAGGAAAATTTGTGACAATATCCTCCAACCGCAGAATCCCGAATGAGCTCTCAGTTTTTTTTTGTGAAACGAGAGAAAGCGTGCGTGACCTCAATATTCCATGATTTTTAACGAGCACGTCTTGAAGAACGGCGTTTTTTCAATTGTAAGTAAATTGTATATATTAATGGCTTAATCACCAGTACATACATTGTTGTCGCATGTATGTCTAGTCTACATCCATGAATAATAATTAAAAAACATAAGACAGAAGCAAATGCAGAAAATGCGATGCGGGTATTTAAGGTAGATTTTTCTCTCTGAAAATGCAACAACGCAGCATAGTTCTCATTCTCCCTTTTCTGCAGAATGTGGACCACGAGACAGACAGGGAGCAAGCAAACTTAGATTGCAGAAAAAGATACATTCAACTTTTACAAATTCAAAATGAACTTTTCGATATGATTACTAATATGACATGTGTAGAATTAATTTAGTAGACTTTTCAAAATTATTTAAGTAGAACAAAGAGTTCTTAAGCGACAAATTGGAACACGTCGACAGTGAACGATTTTAAGAAAGTAAAAAGAACACATGCTAATTTATGCATGCATTTTGTGCATCTGTTATTAAATCGTTTAGTTTCACGCACAAGATAGATTGAAGCATCATTGATGCCTTAAATTAAGCTAATTGAAGTTACATTATCCTTGCATTTTTATGCTTGTAAATACAACTTGCTACATTTTGGTTTAGCTTAGCAATCAAATGTCTACATTGGGTTAGGGATATGCTAACGCTAAAGACTAAGGTAGAATCCAGTAGGAAGTTAAAAAATCTCTTATAAAACCGCACAAACTCAATACAGGTTATTGGAACAAAATTCAATTAAGATCGGAGAACAATTCAAAGGTACAAGGTATCAGCTTTAGCATGCAAATACAAATGGCGTCAGCGATAACGACGAGGAAAAGTCTATGCATGAACTATGCACTAATTAGCTTACTAAACGACGGACAACAAAGTAGCAGGTAGGTCGAATCATTGGTAGTTATAAACTAGCATCATCTAATCAGTAATTACATAAACTCGCTATAGCCTTACTGCCAATTTTTAAAACAGTCACAAATTATGAATTTAGAGCAAATGCTTTTATCTCGTTGTTAAGACAAAGGACGTTAGTTTTCCGTATTGTAAATATGTAGCTTGACAAAATACTACACTTCAAAATGTATCCAACATACACATACACAAATTGGTTTGACGGCTTTTGGAACGAAAATGCATGGTCGTAACTATCATGACTAAGTTAAGTAACAGTAATGCATGACTTATACTGTAAAACTCGTGCGGTCACAAATCAATTGTACCAACTGTGATAAGATAATGCTAATTATCTGATTTTTCTTACCGAATAGTAGTCTCCATACGATCTCCTCATTTTTACACTTGCACTAAGAATGTATTCAAGTTACACAATAAAATGTATAAAACAATAAAATAGCGGTATTGCGTTGGTTGTCTTTTGCTAAAAATTTAATTTGACCTTCATAATTAAAACACTTGCGTACAATTTAGTAGTACAATCACATTTATTTACTGGATTTCTCTATTTTTCCAACCTGTCTTGCACATGCGATGAATGATGTGTGCGGTTAATGTAACCAAAAAAGTTGTTGGTCATTTTTTCTACTGAATGAATGGAACACAATAAGCAAGTCGAAACATTGGAAGCATGTTGCATGTTATAAAACCGCCTTATAAAATACATGCTTCTTTTTGCCTTCAAGGCATATTTTCATGAAATATTGCAAGATAGCACATGCCGCATCCCTTGTTCATCCATTTTTACGCGAGATCATATATAACCTTAGTGCTTTACACGTCCTTTTGAAGGAAACCAACAATGAAAGGCAAACATTGGGATAAGGTCGGCTCGTCCGGCATTGTTGCATGTTCCCTTCCCTATATATTATTTCACTACTTACTTCAATATGCTAATAATATGCCAGCTTTCTAATGAAAAATAGTACAGTAAGGTATTACGAGGACGATTCAATAATGTACTATTTTTACTTAACAAAGGACAACATTTTGTATTGGTCTGAAAAGTTCGGTATCTTCATAATCATAACCATGAACTGCAGATTTGAACTGTGCTGAATGCGAACTGGGACGGGACCCTTGATATGGGTCCATCATCGTTGATCCAAAGAATTACCGGGTGTAATATGGGCACTTCAATACTGTGATTTTGGTAACTTATTCGTGGGAGATGAAAGTGAATATTGGGGGGAAATGGGTCCAAATCAAAGTGAATAGTTGGGTCCAAATCAAAATTCACTGTGGAATACATAAAAAATATTTCTAAATATAAGGGGGCTATGTGAGAACATAAAACTTTTTACTCATGTCATGAATAAATCAAAAAAACGATTGTCCTTTACAAACATATACATTACCTGAAAAATACATCATGTTATACATTTTTACTATTCCTCACATATTTTCAAGCCTTTAGAAAATTAAGTTAAGCTAGTCCTTTGACTGATTATGTATACATTTCAATAGTTAATTTGTGGCATTATATGAAGTTCTCATCTCAAATGACGGACTCCGCTTCGGAGTTTTCGTGAAATCTTGTAGTTTACAACTTTTTCAGATATATTATTGCAAAAATGATAGATTTTCATTTGATTGGTAAAACCCATTATGAATGGCAAGTATTATATCATGCATTTACCTTCATTGTACGGTTCTAATGTCAAATCAAAACATTGTGTACGAAATTCGATTGTGAACATTTTTGAGTTTAGACAAACAATTTGAATGTTGATACTGACTTTGTGCGTATTTGTGCATCGTGCAACAATGTTGATTTTATTTATTTTTGTAAGTGTTCCTAAAAAATGGGATTGGAAAAATCTATAAAAACAACAGGAATGTTTGACTACGAATCATGAGCATAAATGCAAAATGTAAGTTTCGTCCTATTTCCACATGTCATACATATATGTATCCTAACAGGATAATCCTATCATAATCATAGCATATGTATATCAAGTACAGGGTAAAACTTCATTTTCATATCCTTTGTTCCATAAAAATTGTGTGCATATATTTTCAAACATGCCGTTTCATTTACTATGCTAGTTTATGATCACTACGTTTTAGGGCTTTTTGTGGTGGAGATTTTTAAACAAAAATATCATGCAAGCAAGCTATAACTTTGAAATAATTTGACATAAAAAGGAATATTGTCAACTCGATAGAACTTAGGACACCAACTTGTGCACTAGAACTGTGATATGATATGATAGGGATGTTACTATGAAACACAAAACAGAAAGTGTATTACTTCGTTTTGTACTCTATATATTATCCCTAAATGTCATCATATTATAATTTTGTACAGTTAGCATGAATTGTTTAACGATTTGATTGAATTTTAAATGAATTTAAATGTCTATTTTGAGTTGTATGACGAAAAGAATGCAGCCCTGGGGTCTTAAGATAGACTACACTTCCTTCATGATCTTGTGGATTCCGTTTGTTTAACTGCAATTGACTAGGTATTTCAGTCGTAAGAATACAAAATCTTTGAAAACGTTAAATGTCAGACATTGAAGCGAAGGAGAAATTCGAATTCAGTTACTCTGACACCAAAATGATTTTTTTTTCGTTGAAATAAAATAATTATTATGCATTATGGAGACGTCGGATAAAGTATAACTTGGCAACAGGATATAATCTTGTAGTACAAATTATGAAAATCAGTTCAGTTGTGAAAAATATGAATGAAATGAGGGTTTTTTCTTCAACAAGTGTATTTAATTCTTTATATGCTTATGCACGTAAAATCAATCCCATACATTTAAATTTAACAGTCATTGTTTTATTTCTCATAAACGAAGAATTGCATAAATGAAAAGAAGTACAAACTCACAGAAAAGTTATCATCTAAGCAGGAAAAAATTATTAAATATTTTCAATTAACTTATATTATATTTTATTTGTCTTAGCATTCCAATGAAACAATCAATCCATCCTAAAAAAAATTCTCCTCTATTTAATTCTAGTAAACAATTTGTTATATTAAAAGGGAGGCAGCCCAAATAAAACACCAATGAATGACTTAATAAGTAATGAGAATACTTTTATCGCACCTCAAACAACGCGTCTAACCTCAAAGAATCGCTTTAAGTAATAAACCTGCCCAACAGTCATTGCAACCAAAACAACAGCTTCGAAAAAGGACCACATGACAACACGAGAATTGGTGGACTCATTAATTTTACGATGTATCTTGTCTCGAACTTCCATATATTCTTGTTCATGCTTGACACCAACCAGAGCAGTTGACAGTTCCTTAATCATATCAGCCAGCTTGTTTGGATGGGCTGTTAATATAGAAAGTAACGTTAACGGTTATTTATCACTTTACAACTAGATAAACTTTTTCAAATAATGAGTCAGCAGTGTATCAATGTTTCCGTTACCTTCACCATCAGCAGCTGCAGCCTGTGGCTCTCCGACATCCATGGAAAACATAACTCCTTTCGGTGTCATTGTTGACATTTTGTTGCTGAAACAATAAGTGTACGTTCCAGTTTTGGCTGCAGCAAAGGTAATCTTGCCATTGCTTTCTCTTTCTCTGGAGATCACTTCTTCGCCGTCCGGTCCAGTAACCCGAACGTCTATGTCCAGAAATCCTCCTTCAATCACCTCAAATGTCAGACCTTACAAAAAATAATACAGAGTTTTTTTAGTCGATTTCGTACATCTAATTACATATGGTTTAATGCAATCTCCCACGCAGCAACTTTTGTCAAATAGCATGATTTCCTACTTAACACATAATTCTTTTTTTCTAACTTACCCAATTTTGTTCCATTTTGCACTCGATCAAAAAAGCACTCCTCCGCATGGGCGTCCACATTAATAAAATACGGAAGACTGTAATGGAACACTGAAAATAGAAATACCAGGACCAACCCCACGCTTCTCAAACTAATCATCTTGCCTGTTAAAAAGAACAATTCCAAATAAAAATCCAGTTAGTTATAACCTATTTTTTTGTATTTTTCTCTCAAGTATCGCACATATGTAGCACATCTATATGTTTTAAAAACACATGTTTTCTGTTCACCTTAAATGCTACTCTTCAAAAATAGTAGAAAAATCTTCTAGCACGTTAAGACTACACCTCCGTCTTATAAACTGAACTTTAAATTACAAATTACTTTCATCAAAAGCTAGATAACTTCAATTACATTTTGTAGTTAGTTTGTAATTGATAAAATTCTTACAGGGTACTACTACCACAAGAAGGAAAGAAAGTTGACAATCAAGTACTACTACACAGGTATACCGATATAGTGCTTTTGACTTTGCTTGTTTGACTTGTAAAGATTTCTGACTACATCATCATCTTCATTTACCACCACACACTTCACACAAGAAAGATTACAGATAGATGTAAATACAAACAGCAGGCTAGTTTTTCATTTGCCGTATCACAGACGCAATTCAAATTTACCTCCAATCCAAGTTGTACGTCAAATTAGAGAAGATCCACATCAGACGTAAAGTAAGTTTGCACTTTGCACACAATCCAATAATCCAATCCACCACGACCACCAACCACAACTCATTTTCTTCATCTTTGTTAAACAACTACGTCGTATGCTGTGTTGTTGTGTGTGTAGGTGTAGAGGTATGCTATTTTCTGCTGATGATAAAAGTTTACCATTTTACCACCACACAACTGACTGAACTGGTTGTGTGCCGTAGTCAATGAGAAAAGGGTTTTTGCCTTTTGAGGCTGCTGTAAAATTAATTTTGACATTTGACAGTTGACAGATCAGAGTCAGAGCAATCAAAGATGCAACTGGTAAAGTAGAAGAGTTAAAAGTGAACAAGATTGATTACTAACTTTATTTATTTAAAAAGTGTGAGGGGTTTTGTACAGGTGACAGGTAAGCTAACAATTACTACCACAAAGTATTATTCCGTTTTACAGTAGTTAAATGAAGAGAAACAGTCTATCGCATCGTGTTCTTGGAATTAAACCATTGACATTAAACAATGGGATGGTGTAAAGTAACGATGCCAATGAATAAAGGGAATAGTGGTAATGGTAATGTTCTACTACTATGCTGCCCATCCCATTAATCATTTAAAGAAAATTTATCTGTCCCTTCGAAAGAAAATATCTATGGATTACAATTTACAAACATTTATATTTGATCATCATATGCATTTACTAATGACTTTATGTTGAGAATTTTTCACTTTCTTCGTCTATAATTAAATTGAGTCGAAATCCCTTTTCATATTTATTTTTTTATTAATGTTGAATAATTATTTCATGTTCTGTACACATGCACTTCCGTGAATCTTATTTACGTTTTTAAATATTAACGCATATAATAATTTTGCATTTAAAAAAAAAAGTCGTAGTATTAAGCATTGCATGCAGCCATGCGGCATTAAAACATAAAGCCTTCTAATTTTGTATGAATTTTAAACTGGTCACTGGTTTATCGTCATATAGTGTTTAATAATTAATGCGCCTCTTTATTTGCTTACGTTTTGACAACTAAATTTATTTATTATGATAACTGATAACCGATTGCCGATATGACATTCATGCCAATGATGCTCATGGAATCCATCAATGAGCAATATTTACAAATTGACATCAATACCATCAGTTTTTATGACGTTCATTTTAACAATCTGTCAATGTTGAATGTGTTTAGTCGTGTCAGGCAGGCAACGGCAAAGCGTATGTCAATAGATGATGTATTTAGCTAGTATGTCAAATTATTATTTTTAAATCAAGCGAATAGTAACTCAAAGTCATAAATAAACAATGCATAGTAATTACATTACATTGCATTGCCAATACCTTACTATTCTCC
Organism: Entomobrya nivalis; assembly: GCA_034695485.1. NCBI lineage: Eukaryota > Metazoa > Arthropoda > Collembola > Entomobryomorpha > Entomobryidae > Entomobrya > Entomobrya nivalis. The sequence goes on along the minus strand of JAQFZH010000029.1, from coordinate 55,248 downwards.
AGTACTCCAGTACCAACATAATTCATTTAATCAATTAATATAGTCTACGTTACCAGACTATATTCATGTCATTAGTTTCTACGTAAATTAATACTCATATTCTATCATGAATTGATAAAAATAGCAATTTATAAATACAATGCTATCAACATTAATAAACTTTTTGCGTCTTGCTTCCTTTTTGCTTGCGTTTTTGCAGTTTATGTTGATTTTATATTGTGTATCGTATCGTACAATATTATTACTGAGACGCAGACTGCAAAATTGTTCATTGATCATCATCATCAACATAATCATAACCAAACCACCACATCACACTATCCACAACAGTTGCATTTCGTTCTTTACTTCTTTTGTTCATCTCATATGTCATGCATGTTTTATGTGGTTTTTTATGACCAATTATAAAACTGCTTCAATCATCATATAAAAAACTGTGTCTGTGTCTGTAATAGTCCGTCTGTGCTGTGATGTGAACTTAGAGTTTATAGCTTAACTGCATTATGTATAGTGATTCCGATTCCCAGAACCGCATCATTGTTTAAAATACCCACATAAACATTCCTAGGAAAATAAGTGTATGTTTCTTTGATCAGGAGCCTTTTGGCGACTCCTCAATATATTTAGCAAAGTTTTTAAAATCATCAGAAAGGATAACTGTCAGATTGCGCAAAATCATCAAAGTCATCTTGCCCAACTATCAGCAGCGTCTCATTGAATTGTAAGTCTCGTCTTTATTTTTGAGCATTTAGCAATTAATTAGAATTGTATACGTATTAACATTCATTATGAAAAATATGATAGGGAAGCTCATTTTGTGCGTAATTAGGAAAAGTTTAATATGAGTTTTTAAAGTTGTAAAAATGTGCTCGTTTCTGTGGGTATCCAACTAGTGATCTTATGTGTATTGCATTTTCGCTACTGCTCCAATATAGATGATCCTCATGCTGTTACTTTAGGTAATGGTTTAGGTATACGCGGTGACCATGACGTAGTTGTTGTACCAGCTGCTGTGCTACTACACATTCAACTGTTTTACTGCAGCCAGTGCAGCCCAACAAGTAACAAGATAGCTACTAAATACGTTATCAATATCGTCTCTCTTTTGTTTATTGTCTTGCGATTTTTATTATCGTTATTGTTGCTTTTTATTGTGTTTAATAGAAACGCAATACTATTACTTTGAGTAGAATTAATTTCGTAGTAATTGGTTGAATGTTGGTAAATATTATCAACGTTGTGTTGGCATGACAAGCTCTGTTTCTTATTTTTTGAAATACAACGACAGCAACGGTCTTTAAAAAGGAGATTACACACATACTTGTCTAGTCAAGTCCTTAGACCTGTGAGTGGATAACATTCTCGGCAAATCAGTAGGCACGAGACCATATGATTTGTTGAATTTCATTTCGTTAAATATTATTTTGTTTGGATGTGTTTTAAGTAAGTTTAGCTACCTACTAATTGCGCATTAACAATTTTATCAATATTGGTTTGTAAGGAGTTAGTGTTTTGCATTACAAAATCATCTGTTTTTTTGTTGTTCATTTCAATACTGATGCTGAGGCTGAGTTCAGTTAAATATTGAAACTAGCATTATACGTTCAACCTTTTTTAACTAGTATTGTTTTCAAATCAAATAATCGATCACCAATGCAGCATAATAATTAATGGTCGATTTTAGAAGACTGTCATTATATTTTATTTTTTCGTCTCATGTCGAGGTATCAAAACACAGCTGATTTCTCGAGGGCTATAAGTTGAGTTTATTAATTTGAAATTTAACTTAGGTGTTAATTAACTCATAACTGGGATTAATTTTGTTATGCGATTGAGTCTCAAAGAGCTTATTAGGCTTGAATCAGTAATCAACTGTTTAAAAATCATCATTTAACATTAGTGTTTGTTCTTAGTAAGCAAACAAAATCAAATCTGTCGATTGATTACACGAATGAGTAAGGAGACACAGGTAATTTTTTTTAAATATTGGTAATTAAACGTGCTCAGTGTATTTATTTGTTTGCATTACAGGTTGCGTGAGGAATTTTAAACTGTTACAACCGAATAATAGCTGAAATTGAAGTCATCTATCGAAGTTTGTCATTTTGCCATGGCAGATAAGTAAGTTGTACATTATATTGGAGACTATCCCATTATTAGTGTGGTATTATTCCATCTAGATTCTGAACTCTAATTCTGTAAATGAGGAGAGTACAATGTTTTTAATTTACATTATTATGTGTGTTACAGGAAAGAAGTGACTAAAGAAATGTCTGAACCATCGGGTTCACCGAAGGCCTCTCCAACTAAGGGTTCTTCAGTCAAGGGTTCCCCGGCTAAGACTTCTTTGGCCAAAGAAGAGGAAGAAGTCATTAAGACCCCGCATACTGAAAATGAATCAGGGGAGGATGATGATGAAGAAATCAGTTTGGGAGCTGCTGTGGCAGGATTTTCAAGCTGGTTTACGAGCACCATTTCGACTGCCAAGGAGAAGTCTACCGAAATGTTTCAATACTTGAAACAAGATTTTTCTGAGTTTTCTGATACCGTCTCTGAGGCATCAAAGGACTTGAAGGATAAGCTTAAATTGGAGGATACTGCTAAATCCGCAGTTCAAACTATGGCTACCAAAGCGAACATTGTTTTGGATCAGATGTCGACTATTTTTGGGGTCGGGCCCGATGATGAAGACGAAGAAGCGATTGTGATGCGCGCTGGAGAGCCTGTTGTTGTGGACCGTGTTAAGGTACTAATGTTACTACCGATGACGGAAATTGGTTGGTGGAACCATTAATAATCACATCTCTTTTGATTTAATTTGCAGGCCAAAATATATTCATTGGCTGTAGAGGACGAATGTTTTCTCAAGGATCCAGATGATATCAAGGCTTACGAAAATTGGCTGCTAAACTTTGATTTGGAGAAGAAAAACATTGAGATGGCGGATTTGCTGACTGCTAACCCGCATCTTCAGCTTACTTATGGAAAGCTAGTTCCTGATAAAGTATCTCATTTAGTATTTTGGCATCGCTTTTACTATCGCGTTCATGAAATGTGCCGTGGCGATGGAAAGGATGGGAAGAAATTAACTGGAGCTGATGCAAAGGAGGACAACTCGGATGTTGAAAAAGATGATCGTTCTCCAAGTACGAAAATCAAATTATTTGTCATAAAAATTATTTGGCTATTTTGTCATTTGATTTTTTACCGTTCTTTTGTTATAGCAGGCTCGGATCAGAGCCTTGTGGATATATCCGAAGAGGACCAGAAGCGTCTGCTTGCCGAGTACGAAGAGGAAATGAAAAATGGTTCTGCTCAACATTCTCGTAGATCTAGTGGCACCCAATTGTCTTCCTCATCATCTGGAAGTTTCGCTATGGTTACCGTACGTTCTACTACAAATATTTGATACAATAGATGTCATTGTCATCAGTTATGAGTTAAGTGTAATATGATTTTAATGTAATAATTTGTTTTATACAGCACGATGCAACCACGGATGAAGTCAAAGTTGAATAGGGTACAAAAATAATTCACTAATTCGAACTGCACAAAATCTCGGAACGATTCGACCTTAAATCTTCTTTCAATTTCCCAAAAACTTAAAATACAATTGTGATGTCCTTGTTCATTCAAAATTATCTACTATATACAAACCCACTACTGCTAAATTCTTCTACCTGTAGCTCTACAATCTACAAATATTACAATTACAATTCTAATAAGTTTATAATGTATAAATTCAGAATGTATTCCTATGAAAACATGTAATAACTATTCTCGGTGCTGTTTTGTATGTCTTCGATTACAAAAAAAAGAAAACCATGTGTAAATTATCAGTATAATATGTTGGTGAGATATTGTCATATTTCAATGGTGGTTCCTTAATGTTTCATTTAATAAATAAAAATGTATGTGAAAATGTGTAGAATAATAATAATCATAAGTCGTTATGTGCGTTACGTTTGTAAATATTGTAATCATCCACACGTTATAATTATTTGCAATATTTTAGTCTTGTATAATCGTTTAAGTTCAAAAATATTTTTAGACTATTTTGTAGTGAGTTTATACCGTACATGTGTCGGCCACACGTATTATATGGTCATATGGGTAGAAAAGGTAAGTAAATTAATGTAGGTACGTGGAATATCTAGCATATTTTCACAGAATTACGCTCTTTATGCTACATGAAAACGAAATCTTCCAACTTTTGAGATTCAAAATTGTCTTGTGGTAGTTTCAGATATTTTTAAGCAAAAAAAAGTATTGAATTTGTTGTCATAAAATTCTCGAGAGTGTATGGATTACTGTTATATAATTACAATGGAGTGCTCTAAATTTGAAAAGAATGCATCACATTCTTAGTTGTTTTATGCGTTATAGTAGTTTAGTACTACATATTAATATTTATGCATACATTTTACCTTCTGTCCACATGTTTTATTCAAGGTTAAGTATAAAAGTATAAATGCGTAAGTGCACTAATTCTTTGTCTAGTGCCTTAAATCGGAGCGAACGCAGAAAAATGGTGTTATACGCGCGTTAGCATAAATATACGTTATGACAATTTTGTACAACCATTTTTTGACCGAAGACTGTAGTAATTCGCAGAAATGTTTTAAGAACGTTTTAAATAAAATTTTAAAATCCATCAAAGCAAGTTTTACTACGCAAACTATATTTAGCACCTTCATTCAAACCAATTCAGTTCACTGGTCACCCAAGCTTCTAACGCATTAAATAGAATATAAAGAAAGTTTTTGCATCATGGTCACGAAATTGAAGAGTTTGTCAAATCACAATTCATATAAACCCGGTTAAACCATTTTTTTGAACTACGCATTGCTTTGAGACATCCTTCAATCAGTACACAGTCCCAAGCTCAAGTGCCGTCATCCGTAATGGTGCCTTATTATCATTTTGTACAATTTTTAATTTTGATTCGTCACTTTAGAATGAGTTGTGCTCATGCACTTGTACCATAACCATATCACACCATTTTGGGGTTCGATAATAATAGACATTTGCACCTTATTATGCTCTGCCACTATACTAGGCCGAATAGGACATGGACGTTAAATGGTCTTTTCGCTTTTGAAGATGCACTCAAGTTGTATCGAAAAGTTTCAAACATTTGTTTGCACTCGAAGTTTAAAAACATCACTTGTGGTCATTCATTTTATTAAATGCGAAGAATATATGCACCAGATTCTATGTTGGCTACACCATGAAAGCATTAAAAAGTAAAGGGAAGTGGGACATAAACGGTGAGGAAAATGTTCTCAACCTCAACAGTCATCAATAAAAGTACTGCTTCTGCAGTCAAGTAAAAACGCATTTTCGCTTTACACACTTACAAGTGTAGTTACAAAGCATTACCTTAATTACTTGCGTTTTCTACCCCGTATTTCAGAAAAATAACATTTATCTGCAACTAAATAGGTACTGATGCATCATCATCGCACAAACTCATCATCCCTTTTGATAATCATATCAAATGATTAATACGAATAAAAAACATATTCATACTTGAGGCTCGAAACACTATCCGCTATACTAGTCTACCTGTGCGCAGAGAGCATTTCTCCTCATTCAAGCAAATATTAATGTAAAAACGGCCTCAAGTCTATTTACCTGCCGTGGTGTGGTGGTGGATGGTGCTAGAGCGATAGCTTTTTATTATCGAAATCAAGCTTGCATGTCTTCAGTTCTGTCAGAGCCTTCGTAGTGGTAGCATGTGCACTTGCAATAATGATGGCTCAATCGGTACTGGTTATATGGCAAATATGTGGTGGTAGTGACATCAGAATAGTTACTTGTGAAAAATGATTTGAAAATCGTGCAAACGATATTAAGTGAATTGTGGCCGATTTCTTACTGGAAAATGTTTTGATTTTTAGTGAATATTGATTGAAAGTGATTTTTGATGAAGTATTAGAGTACCCATTTTTTTTTGTGAGAACTGAATACACGCATCCCGGATTTGGGAAAAAACCAATGTGGAAGTTTTGATAAGCTGCTCATCTCAAGAGCAATATTCCTGCAATGAAGAAAAGTCGAGTGAAAATTGGATGGATTGGACACGTGCTGACGCTTTTGGCCGTGATTATTTTTGTGAGTTTTCTATAAATGTATAATATTCTTTAGTGTTATTGGATGAAGAGAATAAAATTGAAAAAATACAATGTGGTAAATGGATTTAAAAGTAGGTAATGAAATAGGATAGCGTGTTTTAGTTCATGCAATGTATCTGTTAAACATGAATTTGTGTATTAAACTTAAATTATACCTGTTGATGCCAACTGCAGGCATAAGAAGTAGCTTGCGTTTAGCGATGATTATAATTATGGATTAAACTGATTTGGTATTGAATGTCATGAATTTGTCAATACTGTATTTAAATGACTGGATTTTGATTTTAAAAAAAGTATTGTTGCAAAGAACCTTCAAGAGTTGCAAGTTGCAATGCAGAAACCCGATTTTAATAAAACCCCATTCAATACATACACAAAACCAGCACAAAACCAAAATCAAATGAGGTACCTTGAACTTTAAAAATGTCTGATGTTGCATGTTACATGCATGCATCGATTTGTGCACAATATTTGTTACTTCCCTAATTGTGCATCATAATCTCTTCTACTAAAAAATATCAACTTTTCATTTCGCATTTAAGCAGTTGGTAATACCTTTCAATAAAACTTTCAAATAAACATAAAAAGTCTGCTGTCGACTGGTCATTATGTATAAAAAGCAATAATAAATATAAACAGAAAGACATATTAAACGTACTAAAAGACGACCATATCAACTTTTTACTTCCGCTGACTGACTTACTTTTGACTTTCTTTTAACTTGCGGCTTCGTCTTCACCGTGGTAGTTCCCATCACGAAAGTTAAAGCAAACAATGAAGCCATTCAATAGGCAGGCACTAATGGCTAATTACATTTGTCACTGTTGGCTTTGGCTTTCGCTGTACCCACGGGGGCATTCATTTTTTGTGCTATAGCAGTGAGCAATTACTAATTACCTACAAAGACTTAATTTATCGGCATGATGAAAAGTTCCCTGGCATTTGAGGCGCTTGCGATAGTTAATTACACACAAACCGATGAATTCATACATATGCCATTGATTTAAATTGCAAAAATTTACTTCCATTAATTATATTTGCTATAAATATAAAAAAACTGATGATTTCTGCTTTACTTGTAATTAAATACAACGGCACGTGTATAGCTGTTCTACGAGGCCTTTCTTAGAATAAAGTTTCAAAGAATTCAAACAAATACTGGAGAGCTGGATATTGCAGCCTTGTAGTCTATGTTAAAGTATTAATAAAATATGTAAACTTATTTTTGCACCACTCTACTCTACTCTACGTCTCTTCGCTTCTGAAAATTTCAACTTTTCGCCGGAAGTTCATTGGCCATGTTTCCGGCAAGAACGCACTACACACTACACTTACTAGTGGCAGCATAATCATGAACTTGAAAATAAGTGTGATATGAAGATTCAAATACTGTGTACTGCCTGCATTTTATGCTTACTTGAACAAAGGTGTGCTCAACACATTTACTACTACTGACAGGTAGTAAATTTTCAAAATATATGTAACTTGGCCAGTGACTGGGGAGTCAAGTTTTTGTTTCCATTCCAAGTGTGTGTGTGTGCATAAAATGTAACGGTCTGTTGATAATGCTTCTGCCAACAAAATGTTCTTACTGACACGGACTCGTGAAACTACATGATGTATCTTGTACTGGACTACACAAGTCATGAGATCATAAAAAATTCTCTCAAATTTAGCTACTACGCAAGAGAATAAGATATAATGTAATTACAACGGTTATCCTTTCTTGTTACAGGTGGCAGGATGCATAGTTATTGGCTACGTTGCCTGGATCTTGTCAACATCAGTGTCAATCCAAAAGTTTCAGTCTGGGACCTTGGTAAGAATATTAATTAAAATTTTAACTAAACTAATTTTTCACTGCAATTTCAAGCGTTTTTAAAATAATAAATTAAATAAATATGTTTAATTGATTGAATAAAATACGTCGAACTTTACTGCTTACTATACTTTAGTAGCTGCGAGAGCTGCAGACAATAGAGTTACATTTAAAAAAAAACTTTATTACTTTTTTATCGTTTAACAACGGAAGTACGTTCTTGTCTATTATTAAGCAAGTTTCAACTGACTTAAATTTTTAATCACCATTATTTTTCCCATCGTAATTTTCGAAAACAATTAATATTTCGACACCTAAAATTTTACAATTGAATATAAAATGATTTAAAAAATCGATTTTATTATACTATAAATTACGCTAATATTGAATATATATATTAATTTACAGTAACGAACTAAAATTCAATCATTAGTAATTATTTATTGAAAAATAAAATTGAAAAATTCTTTAGAATATTTCCATTACTATTTATTATAGTTATTAGGATTATGGCTATTAAAAAGGACTCGATTGTCAGAAAATAATCAATAAGCTATACTCTACGTTGATATTCAGCGGATAGAATTTTCTATTTAATTTTTATCAGCCATATATCAGTACTTTCGAATGAATAAAGTACGTGATATTATGAAATGAATCGGAACCTTCCCTGAACGTTCGTGGGAGAAGTGCTTTGTGGCAAGCTGTAAAATATTACAGCCTTGATAATAAAAAACCAATGTGGTTCTAGTAAAAAAAATAAAAAATGTAGTTAACAATTTGTGGATGCTTATGGTAATTTTAATATACATATTATGTAAACATAAAACCATACCATGAAATTGGTAGCAGTGTTAAATGTGATTGTATACCTGTTGTGGTTTTACTATGTCAATCCCAGGCAGTCTCACATTGTTATCATTATGTTGCTGCTCCGCGTAGCATAATGTAGCATACAGTTCATTTAAATTAGACGATATTTAATGTGTAAAAACGACAGTGGAAAAGGATTTAAAAGATTAAATATATTCAGACAATGCACGATTCACGCCACGAATCAACGGACGTTCACATATTCTTTTGATAAAGTAATCTTTCTTTTTTCATGTCTTGGCGTCTTGAGTGTAACAAATTTATCTGGCAATTTATCAACGTTATCTGTTCCACATTCCTCCTAATGTAACATCTTCGTTTTAGCGTCGTAACAGTATAATTGTGCTGGTAGTAGTAGTCATCTTCTGCCTTTGGAATTTTAAAGTTAGCAAAATAATAATAACAACAATTTATTAAACATCATTGTTTTTGTGTGTGGGTAAAGAGAGGGAGTGAATCCCTGTAGTCTACAGACCGTCTAGTGTTACATGTTTTAATGAAGAAGAGTTAAAGAATTAATTTAGAATGGATACCACAACAGTCTACCATGATTCATCATCACCAATCGCCATGGTGATAACAACAGACTGAAGAGAGAAACCTCATGCTAATACACCATGCTATTACATTATGCTTAATAGACCAAGCCACCATTTAAAAATGCTCTTTGTTTTAGTTCGCTTCGTGGTTCCCTGAAAATTACTTTATAAATTTAATGAAAAAAACAACAATGTATGCTGGCTGCAACCTGCTGAAATTTGATGAACATTGTTTGAATAATATGTAATTTTGTGCTTTGTACTAATTAATTATGGCTTGCCATATCGTAAAATATGATAAAGCTGCTTAACATAGCAAGGCAACGTTGCTTGAGCAGTGGTAGGATTATTTTGTATTGTAACATAACTAATAACTAGGTTTGAATTTATAAGGGCTTTTCTAAAGTCCCACATCTTGTGTGGGGCTTAATAGTCCCCTGTATCTTTAAAGATACAACTATATGTATACCTACTTATACCTAGATATGATCTGCTGAATTAAAACGATAATTTGACCGCTTACATTACATACTGATTTAATGCTTCTTACCTCTTTTAAGTGTTTGGCAAAGATTCTGTTTTTTAGGTTGAAGAAAACTGAAAGCCCTTTCTTTAAATTGCAACAGAAAAAAAAATTGAATTTAATGCGATGCGAGATTTGAACAAAAGATTAAATTGGACGTATGAAGATGATAATGATGTTTTCAAAGCTGTTACCTTTTTCTCTCTCTTTTTTGTGGCTATTAATGCATTTTTAAGAAACATTATCCTTAAGAGGTGTGATCTTAGGAAACGCTTGGATTGTGAATATAAAATTAGTTTCAATTCGTTAAAAATAACTAAATATAATTATTATACTGTTTATTGCTTGATTCGCGTTCCTAGCAAAAGGTTTCTCTTGGCTACAAAACCAGAAAGATATTAACAACGCAGTTTTTTGTTTATATTTTCAATGTAAACACAATTCGAGTAGTTACTAAACATTTTGATTTTGGAAGAAATGCAAAATTTTAGGAATAGATTGACAGATAGGTACCTCGCTAGTATGTATGTACTATGTACCAGATAGCGGACATAAAACGGTTACACACGTGGAATCAAAAATAGCAATTATTGTGCTGTGCTCAGAAGAACTATCAAAATAATATATCTACTAGCAACAGATACATTCATTTGATTTTTAAAAATGAATTAAGTTAATGAAATTTTCGATTATTTTAAAACATGCACAATAACATGTAATTTCGAAGACAGTGCGCGTTGGCGAGGCCTAGTCAATAGACTGACTTGAGTGAGTAATACCTTTAATATGACTAAACAATAATCTCATGCATTTGTAAACATGTGTGGGAAGTTTCCTCAACTAAATCAAATACTATGCAAATGTTATTCAGTAGTTAATTTATTTATAGCATCAGGCAAGTTCAATCAGGCCGCGATACGTGTACGCAACAACATTTAAAAAAAGCTATTCTCAGAACAAACAAGAGAGAGAACTTTTGTAACGTTTGTCAGTCATGATTCTTTAGATAAGCGGATATGAATAGATGTGAAATTCAAAGAAACGAATAGTTATGATTAAATATTTACGGATGCAGTAACAGAGTTACTCTTTCGGATGCAATAAACTTTGTGATGTTTTGAAACTGAATTGCGCGTAAACAAAATTGTACGGAAGAGGTTTGTACCTACATGCATAAGCAGTAGCGCTTAATGTTATATTGTAAATACGTACGTATAGTGTTTTTACTATAGCCTTAGTATTGCAACTGTAGAATAATTTGCTACTTCTGTGACAGGTGAAGTTAGCAATTTAAAAATTAGTCAGTGTGATAGTTACTGTATAATGAAATTCATTTCAGGACGTTTGTACTGCTGCAGAGAAGGTTACATAATATAATAATTTGAAACTGCGAGTCAATCAAATTTGATGACATTTCATATTATGAAAATGTTAAATTGTTTGAAGGATGTACGCATTAGGACGGAAAATGCTCCGATGAAATGTTTTTTTCTTCTTCGTAATTTGTTTAGCAATATGTAAGTGGATTGTTAGTGTTGAGTAATGTCAAAATCTTTCTATTCATATTTATATTTATATGTAAGTCTTCCTGAAATTCTCAAAGATTTGTCATGTCATAATTGAGTCACAACTCACAAGTGAGTCAGCTACCACGTGGTTGTGTAACTGGAAAAATACCAAAACACATTCTTTTACATTTTTAGTTTAACGTAATGAAGTGGTTTATAATACTAGTGAAGCCTAAAGCTGTCAAAATCCTTAATAAATGATTTCTGAACATTTTAAATTCTGTTTAGATCCTCACGTACATTGTGATTGGGATAGGATTCGCACTTTTCTTTACTGGACTAGTTGGATGGGTTGCAGGTGCTAGCGAAACAGCGTGTATAATTCGTCTGGTGAGTAAAATCGACAGTAATCAAGTTAACTATTCACCGTGTAGAAAAGAATGATAAATATTTAATGGCAATGCCATGCCATTGGCTGATTTGAAATAATTTCTTGTTACATAGTTTACCATAATATGGCTTATTCAAGTTCACTGAAATCAAAAGAACATTACTTTTCCCCCTTAAAAACGTTACAGAGGATATTATTTTACTTTATACATTATACTTGACGTAGTTTTGTAACTTGCTAAACTGCATAAAATACAGCTAATCATTTGTCGGGAAATTGACCCTAAAATGCGATAAAGTATCATTATATTTTGCAATAATAGAGACCAATAACTATGTTTGTTTATAATATTATAATTTTCAGTTTATTGTGATGGTTGTCGTAACAATAACCTCAGCAGTAGGAGGGGTTTTAACTTTGCAAATATCAAGAGTTGAGGTAAGTGCTTATTTTCTATCCATGCAAAATTTAATTTTATCCACATTAAAGTTATATTAAAATGCTACAATCAACGATTTGATTCTCAATACACCATATTTCACAAAGAACTACCGTATTGTAATTTTAAATGTATGCATGGGGAACATTGAGACATCTTTTTTCATTTGATCATTTGTAAAAAGAACTTAGCGTACATACTCATGAATCATTATTTTACAGCTCTAAGTTAGAAGAAATCTTAAAATCTATCGAGACCGATGCGATTGTAGCTTCTAGTCAAGTATCATGAAAATACTAAAAAGTTTGAACACGACGATAAAAAAACAAGTGTGTTAGTTCAAACTTCAAACATGCTCAATGTAACGATGTTTTTTAAAATCAGTTCACTTTTCCTTTCTAGGAGCAGATTTTAACACAAGTAACAAGTACCTAGTTAGCAGGTGTAAGTTTTCAAACAAAATCCTCACACGCACATTTGAAAAGCTCTCATTGTTTATATGATTCTGAATTGATGATTTCGTGAAGGAAAACAAATAAAAAGGAAGTTGGTGCGAAAAATGAAATTCTGTTTTATTGCTCCATTGCCTTCGATTTTTCTGTTGGTTACTAGCAAGATAGCAAATATAATGTAATGATATATATACGCCACAGGAAATACATTTTTTTCAAGGCATGCGCATGTAAACACCCACGAGACTCTTTGCTTTCTAAGTTTCAAATAAATAAAAATGATCAAAAAATATGATTCAACTTGGTTTACACTTGTACATATGTACCTATTTATATGATTGGTAAGTATGGTATCTAAATTAAAACATTTATGCATGAATTTACTTTTTCATGATCAAAAGATGAATGCTACATTATTTAATTACATAGCTATTAATTTACATCTTCATTGGTAGATTTACATGTTTTATGCGAAATAAAGGTAAAAGCATGATTTGGAGATGTAAAACAAGCACTCTTCCTTTTGTTTGCTTTTTTAGTAATTGTGAAGTGGAAAAAGTGAATTTCTTTCAACATGGGAATAATAAAACAGTAAGGGTTCATCACAATGACAATGAGCCCGGGGGTTGTTTCTTGCTAATGAGATATATGAAGGGTGAACATAATACACCGTTCTAGACTTTCTATTAGTAATGTTTAGTCGCGTTAGAATGTGTGAAGTTTAGCAACAAAATGATAATAACAGATTCAAAATGCAGACACGAGCCAGATGTGTAAAAAAATAGAGAATGATGAGTGTAGGCGGCAGGACACACTGAAAAGAAAAGAAAATCAAAATAGCTCCGTTACATTATTAAACCGACTACTACCGCATTGGTTTCACATTGAAACTTCATATTATGTTTCATACAGTTTAAGTAGATTTTAGCGTGAATGTTTTTTTTTTAAATAAATACTTTTCTATGAAACTAGCATCGTCACTTTCTCTGCAGCACGCGAAATAGCAGGGAACGTTAACAATTTTAGTTTATTCAGTTTATCTGTATGTTATAAATAGATGAATGATAAATACCAAAAATAAACAATTGGTTTTGTTGGAAATGTGGAAAAAAACGTAATGAAAACAAAATTGAGATGAACCATGCTATGTAATTTTTGTTGCAAGAATGTCCAAAAAAATAATTCAATGCCGTTGCGTTACCAAAGTATTCTTTTGTGACAATTCACACATGCTTTTAGTATCAACCAACCGTGTAGGATACACATAAAAATCGTCATCCGTGGAGGAGATGATGATGTGCCTGTTACACAAAACATAAATATACTAAAACAAATTTTTATGATGAATGATAAGATGACATGACAACTTCACTGATGTTTTAAATAGCTATAGTGTGTATTTTTTTATTGGTGTATAAGTAATGTGAGTTTATTTTGATTCGCTTGTTACGTTCATTGCCATAACTTGCACAAATTGCGTACAAGTTTACTTTCCTTCTTTCACAGTATGGGTAACTTTACATGTTATATTGTTGGGTAATAACAATGGCAATCAAGATTCATGCTGTCTTTTTAATATTGTTATATATTTTTGTATTAAAATGTACACTGTGACAAGTGTATGTAGACGCTGTCAATTGTGTAATTGCATGTTTTTACACATAATGCCATCATATCATGAAGGATGATGATTTTTTAAAGTTTTTAACTGGTCACAATTTAGGACACTGTCAGTTGTCGTTGTCGTTCTCGCATTGTTACGTCAAGGAAAGATTGTCTTGTAAATAGCGCGTGGATAAATGAAAGATTAGTAGTTGTCATCATAACTGAAACACCTGAAGGATTAAATAGTCCATTTAATTTCTTTGCATTTTTTTACAGATGGAAGACATTTTACGATATGTGTGGGTGGAAGTCAATCAAAGTACGCGAAATCTCATACAAAACTCGGTAAGAAACACATGCGAAAAATGCATACTAATAAGATGGTTATATGAGTTGAAATATGAAAGATTTTATTTGTTGTTGACAAATAAAATAATTTGTTATAATTTTACAATGCTTGTTTTCAGCTCAATTGTTGCGGATTCAAAGGACCAAGAGAATTTGCAGACAATAATTACCACATGGACTCATCCTGTTATAATGTTGACCGCGGGGAAAGGCTTCTTAAGCAAGTAAGTTCGGTATGTTCATTCGACTTACCCACTAATTTACTAATTACAAAACCTCAAATCAACTAACTTTATTACTAAAATGTGATTAATACTTCCCTTAATTCACAATCGACATTATCATCAATTTATGATGATTGTAAATAAAAGCCGATACTTGTATCAAGAAATGATATACATTTATTACCAGGATGTATTTTTGTATGAAAATCGTAGAATTGCTCGTTTCATTGCTCTGGTATAGTTATATGAGTAGTTCCTTAATGAATTCACATTTTCACATACGCACGTAAAATGAGCTAACAAATCATATCACTGTTATTACACATCATGTACAACGACATTAGTTAGACGCATATTTTTTTGTAAAAAATTGATGCCTTTATGTGCATTTGAACAAGATTGTTATGTTAGTTAGAGTTCGCTTACATGAGAGTGTAATCAACTTTAACTTTGAGAGTTTCAGTTTTTTGTTTGAAACTTTCTCATGTTGCATCCGCTAACTTCCTTCCGGTTAGAATATGGCATGAAAAGGCAATAACTTTCCTGTATAAGTTACACCTTTAAAGAACATTAGAAATAAGATATGATGCCTGCGCTCAAATGGCTTTGATTAAGTAAATGGAGCAGACTATTTGAAAACAGTATCTTATATTTGTGAACTTTTTTTGATAGAAAATTTCTTACTATAATGTACCGTCTATTGTCTACCTCTTTCTGACGTTGTGTGATTGTGTGATTAATACATATATGTTATTTACGTTCATAAAGTCCACATTTATTCTGAAATACAATGTAGAATACCGAATTATTTTTAAAGGAATATTTGGACTCTGCATATCTTTATATTGCATGTATATATTTTTACTTGGTTACAATTTGCTTTAGTAATTATAATTATAAAAATGACGTTCTCATATATGCAACTTATGTATGTGCTACGAAATCATTGGTCTTTGAATCATTCAGTTTCATAAATCTTTAAACTATGTCATCATGCCGAAAGCTGATGCTGGTACTACAACATCGTGTTATTGTCGTTAAACAGTTAACATACACTTGTAATAAAATGGAGCTCATATTCGTTTTCTGTGTAGGGCAGGGGTAGGGATCACTTTCGTTTATTCATTTTCAGTCATAATGAATGTTGTATTATGAACAATGGAGTTTCACTTTCAGTTGAACTCTTCGCTGGCATTTTGTAGAAAAAAAACCACTGTTGACGGTAATTCCGTTCTTTGTTCAGTTATTAGTGTGGTAGGTAGAACAGTGAGGGAGGAAGGAATAAAGTTTATACTTATTGTTTTCTCATATATGTGTTTATCTGATTCAGAGAAAGTAAGAGTTAACGACAAGAAGTATGAAAAACCTCATCTCAGGTTTTGTTTGAAATTGACATGCATGCGATATGACATTAAATGAGTCATCGTCGTTCCCAAAGACAACGACACGGGGTGCATCATTTAAAAATATCATATTTCTATATAATCTTTATTTCAGCATTAAAGTTTAATTTCATATTTATCACAAATTAACATTTAGAAACGGTAGGTATCCGTTTATCATTATATTTTATGTATGCATGTTATATGTATTTATTGTATGTTGAATATTTTTAATTCTTTCTGGATAATTTTTCCAAAGGATTAACAGTAATTGATATCTTATCGATGTAATTTTGTTTGCAGAGAAGTTGCAGTGGAGAAATGAGAACCTGGTTGGATGACAACAGAACAACGTGGGTTTCCTGTATAGTTGCGCTGTTGGCACTGCAAGTTTTGTCGGTCATAACAGCATCCCTTAGCCTTCATTCTCTTTCAAAGAAATCTAAATCCCGAAGGAATGAGTCACGTTCAAGCTCAAATAGACACTTATATGATGATTCGGATAACATTAGTGAAGCCTTCCGAGATTCTTTATAGATGTTTTTTCAACTGTCGCATGCAGCAATCGAATCGTTCAATTATTTTTTTGATTTAATCAATTTAGCGAAAATACTCTATTTTTGTATCCTTTACCTTTTCCTTTTGTACATTCTCACGTTTTCTCAAATGTATGATTGATTCAGATGATTTATCTGATCTTTGCTTATTGTTTTCATCTCTGATGACAGCTATTTTCCTTGAGACTACTTTCGCTAAACAAGCAAATTGTTTTAATTAACAACGATTTCAAGTTCAAATTGTGTCCTACATCTTGTGTCATTTAGGTTTAAATTCTACAGTTATGTTAGATGACGGGGCTGCTTGAATTCAAATTAAACCGAATTAATGTGTAAAAAAACATGTATCTCCGATAGCAATTGTACGAGTGATGCAAAATGAATCCTTCGAGTTCGACTAGCTTCATCTGCTACTATGTAGAGACAAATGTCCCTTCAAATTCTAACCTTTAATATAATATGTTCCTGCTGTATATATTATTATGGAAACATACATAGTATTATTAATGTTCAGAGATTTTTTTTCGCGTTGAAGAAAATGAATAAAAGCAATAATATATTTTTGATACTTCAAATTAAATTGGTTGTTACTTGTCATGATGATTTGCACCAAGAAAAGCATAGTTACTTTTAAAGCCCAAGTCACTCTAGCTAGGTTTTGTCACTTCATATTCAATATTGGGTCTCGAAAAATGAAGAAGAAATGCATCACATGTAGCTTTTCGACATTCATCGCAAATTGTCGTCGGCAATGTAATGTAAATGTTCCTTCTCTTCCCGGTCGCCAATTACATAACAGTACTGGAGAAAACTGGAGAAAAACTTCTGCAATAGCAGCTATGTATGCATACTGCATACACATCGGTGTGCGTGCGTTATGTTCGTAGATATATGTAATATCAAACATTGACAAGCATATTCTAGATAATGTGTTTGATTATTTTGGTACCCTGGAATTTTCCACAGCAAACAGGAAGGCTAGAGTAGAGACTTGTAAAGAAAACAATTGAATTGAGTTGTATTATTGAGTGACCACCCATGAAATTGCATGTAATGCTATTTGCTAAATGAAAATAGATCAAATAAAAAAATAATGAAATCAGCTACTGTCGAAAATTAAGAAGTATCATCTAAACACTTATCGATTACTGTTAGAACTAGCATGCTTCTAAAATTTCAAGGAACATTTAGAAAATTCGTGCACATCATAACAGTTTGTCGAAGTTGATAAACCTTAATGCAAGAAATAATATGAACATAAGCACAAGGAAAATGGTGCTAAAAATGAACCGTATGTTGTATACATATGGCAATCGCTTTTTGTCGGATCATTAAAAAAAGATTCAGATACTTGGTGAAAACTTTATTGGACAATTTATCGATTCAGTACAAATTGATTTTGATTTGTTTAAAATTTTGATTGCAGTTGCAAAATATACAAGTTATCAATTCAGCATATGCATACATAAGTTGATATCTTTAAAAAATTTGGTTAGTTGAATTAGCACATTATAAAAAGTACTAATTCAGTACACACGAGAATTACTTTCAAACTTTGGGTAAAGTTACAAAGTATAAAAATAGTTTATATGTACATTAATCGAACATTTAATTTTGTCTTTCATTAAAACGCACTAGCTTTCGCATTTAATATCTAATGGTAGTAGGTATAACATCTGTAAAGCACTGTTTTATCACGACTACGATTGTATAGTTTTTCGGGATCCCAGGACTAATCTGTTTCTTAAAATATTTTACAAAATAATGACAAGAAAAATATTGACTCACATTACATATTGTTCAACAAAAATATAGATATAATTGGAAATAAATGGTATGTATAAAATTTTGAGAATTTATCAGTCTGTATGAATCTATTGTCTGTAGTAAGTGTAATTTGTATTGAGATTGCGACAAGATTCTCGAGGTTTCTTGTAGGAAGCAGCTACTCCTTGACCCTGCATTCAATGGCATCCTTCGCACAATTCGCATACTCTTTGACCCGAGGATCACGTAAATCCTTGGGTCGAACGCAAGCACATCTTGCTCCGTCTTTTCCCTCTCGTTCATTGAAGATTCTGGGAACCCCAACCCAGTTACGTTTAACTCCACCACTGCAATAAAAAGCAAGAACATTGAACAACGTCCTTGTATCGGATGCTGATAGCCAACAACAATTTTATAATCAGTCGTTATTTGATAGTTTTTTCAATTGTCAGATTTACCTATTGTCAGAGCACCATAATCGACTGCCCGAGTCCGCGTTCCATTCAACGTTGCAAGTAGGGAACTGTTTTTCAATTTCAGCCTTCTCATTGTCTAACTTCTGAGCAATTTCCAAATGCTTTTGAAGATCCCTGATTTGTTGGAGCGGTTTACCATTTGCATCAAAGAATTTCCCCATGTGCAGTCCTTAAATTACAATAACCAATTTAGAGTCAACCATAGTATAGTACAACCACAAAGCAGTATACAAGAAACACTTATTATTATAGAAATATAGACTTACCAACAAACTTGTATGTGTCATGATTCAAATAGAAGTTTATCCAACCTGATATGGCCTTGGCAAGTTCTGGCTCGATTTCTCCTAAGTCAGAAGTGAACCCTTCATCGTCGAATTTTCCAGTATGGAAAGCAAGAGTACCATCGCGACCTGTATATGTTAAATTATGCCATTTTATAATTTGTATCCCCTTTGCCGATACCAATTTGCCAGTAATGTTCCAATTGATAGCAAAAGAATAGTACATACCAATAAATCCATGGTAACCACCGCCTTCTCCATACATTTTCTGTCCGCTCGTCACGTCAATGACATGTCCAGCAATTAGGAGGTACATCTGACCCCCCGGTTTATACGCAATTTCTTCATCAGAAAAGATTCGAACTTCAGAACCCAATCCATTCAAAAAAGTTCGCCAATCAACTTTTGCCTTTTCCATTTTCCCAACTTGAGCTTGCTGCAAAAATTAAATGGTCCCATTTAATTCCATTATTAAACGGTCTTTAAAATTTGCTATATTACAGCCTAAAGGATTCCATAAATTGGTGTCGTGAGAAATATTCTTGACAATCCGGGAACTACATTTTTTAAGTTTTATCTATGACTATGAAGTGTTATTGCATGCTGATAAAGAATACATACCTTCTGCGTATTTCCCGTTGGAGGTAGGAACGAAGCACAGACAAAGAAAAATCCAAACATGAAGATTGCCGCAGCGAACGTGTACAGACATAAGAAGACGCCAGGATATTTTTTACCAAGAGTAGTCACAACAACACTGTCGTCACTTTGGCTGCTATCACCGCTAATTGCTTGATCCGAGTCATTGCTAAGTCTATCAGCAAAGTCATCATAATCTTCAACCAATGGATCCTCAAACTCGCTCGACGAATTAGATGATGATGAAGAAGCCGCCTTAATTTCTGACAACCTGGTAGACCTCCGCCGAGCACCGCTTGTAGCGTCACCTGAACCTCCTGCCTGTTTCCTGTTCATGATTCCTTTCTGCAAAATACAAAATTAAATTATTCAAATGTAATTAACAGTCATACCGTTACTGCTGTCACAAACTACAACAATTGTTACATGATTTACCCCTAATACTTTACTTTCTATTTTTAGTAGAAATGAAATAATTAGTAACCTGTTTTACTCCAAACTTATAAAAGTCTTACCGTCTTTACTACTAAATTCCCGATTTAGTATGAAACCCTTGACTAACAAATCAAGACAGCCTTGATTGTCGACGAGCACGAATTACTTACGTAGATTATAATGATTGATAAGTCACAACCGTAATTACGAAACAGACTTCATCCGAATTAATACTGTACAGTTTCAGAATCAACTGACATGACTGCATAAAGTTGTTGTAACACTAAACCAACTGATGACTACGACTGAAATGGATTGACAAGTGCAGTGCAGGTGGAAAAGTGGCTAATACATTAACAGATAGGGCTCGGCTGCGGTGCAAGCAACATAATACCTCAAATCTATGCACCTGTCTGTCTGTGGTCTGTAGTCTGTCTGTATTATATTCTGTTCGGCTAATTTAAAATTCGTGGCATGTAGCATGGGCATCGTGAGACGAGTAACGTTCCAGCTCGTATTATAGATCTGCTCTGTCAGTCAACAAGTCAAGTCGCGTCGTGGTGAGTATGACATGAACCATGAAAGTTTATTTGTCGTTCCGTTTTTAGGCATTTTTGATGTTTAGGTCAGATGATAATGTATCTAGTAGACTTTTAAAAACACTTTCGCTTTCAACATTAAAGTTTTACAGTTTACTTTTATTTGAATATCATTGAAATGAAATCACAAAAAAATTAGAATACATTTTTATCCTACACAAGTCACAATTACAGTTTCTTTTCATTGAAAAATGATAAACTCGATTTTTATAATTACTTACGAGAACCATTACAAATCAGTTATCACTAAACAAATATCTCTCTATTCACTATTGCAGTTCTTTCAATATTTATCAAAGTACTCATACTCTACCATATAAAAAAGGTTTTTCTAACAATTACGATGGCAAAGTTCCAACATTTTTTAATTACACAACTCTTACATCCACTTTACAATTTTTAGCATTCATTCAAAATCTATATCTTTTTTATCCTGTTTAATTTGCTCCACTTCATTCTTCAATCACAGACAAAACATGCTAATGAATTTATTTTCATTAGATGTGATAAAATGTTTATACCTTTTATAGTCATAATTCCAACAAGCCAAGTTGCAGTAAATCCCATGTTTAAAATAACATAATTATCCATTTTTCAGCTATCTTTTAAAAACTATTTTACACATATTCTCACCTCTTCATGCATCCCTACCAACTAAAAATTCCTATTCTAATCCCTTTAAGTAATAAGTAATTCTTAAAAGTTTTACACTGATTTATTTAAAATGCAAAAATGACTAGTCCTAACATAAAGATTCGCCATAACAGTCAAATCATATTATTGAATGATAGCTAATGGCTTATCGGTTACATTATCACTTCTGTCGTTCATTTTTACTCGTAAAGCTTCCAACTTATCATGAACATTTCCACTTTACCCTTAACCGTCTTATTTTCCAGAGCAAATTGCATTCATGATAGTCTCCATCGCTGGCGGGCTAGCATACGGGCACTACTCATAACAACTATTTTTATGAACCATTGTTGAACATTAACCTTCTTGATCTTATCGTGTAGTAAACTATTCAACTAATGATAACAGTATAAATCAGTATTTTCCTCGTTTAAGTATCAACATTATAGAATTAAGATCAAATAGTGGTAAACTTTCTAACCTGCAATTGGATTAGAATTAAGCTGTGTAGTAGTAGAACAGCTCAAATCGGCTAGACACTTGTGTAGTAACGATACATGTCGTAAACATTGTTATCTGGCAATGTAATTAATAATTAATAAAAATTAAACTAAGGAATGTACATTAAGATGGCGTATACCAAATTTTTTTAGCACGTACAGATATTTGCAACTTAAAAATGCGGTTTAATAAGAAAGAAAAAACCCTGTTTTCGTATAAAAGGATAGAAACCTTTTTTTATTGGGAATAACGTCATCAATATTTAATGGAGCACTTATGATTAAAAGCTTATGAGTGAACTTCTTGAGTATAAGCAATGGATTGTATAATTAATTCCTTGGCTAATTACTGTGGTGCACATTAAAATTGAGTCACATTCGGTGTTCTTAAGATATAAATTTGAGATTATGAAAATTATTTATTTTTTAAAATTATTGCCTGAGCATAAGAAGCAGGAATATGTTTTGTTCATTTTTGGCAGTTAATGTTTATGAATGCACATGCTTTACTGGAACGGGTGAAAGTCAACAAGAATCGGTGTGAGATTCTTTTTACTTGAGTTTATAAGCTATGTGTGTATGCATGCTTATTCCTAAGATACCAGGCCTATATGTTTCAAATATACTAACACAGATGATGAGGAGTAGAGTTTTATTTTAAAAATCAAATACTTTAGAAGGAACTATGAAATAACATATATGAACGTAGATACTATATTGTATATACCAAAAGGAAATGCTTAAAAATGGCAAGAAATTTTTCCATATTTTATCATCACAGCACAGGTAAAAATATATATGTATATATTGTTAAAAGAGTACATAAACATTTCGTATGAATGACCGATGATACAGAAGTAAATTGGGTAACATATGAGCCATGAAGATAAGCGAAAATGTTGAAAACATGGAGAATTTAATGGTTGAAGAGAATCCTGAAGTTGTTGGTGGCTCGGTTGTGGTAGTTTCAGCTGGATTGATTGGAGTACTAGTGCAGCCCATCCAAAAGGGAGCTGAGAGTGTGGGAGTTCTGCTTTCCACTCGCATGTGTTTGTCATCAAACTTCCAGAATACTTTTCCTTTAAAAAAGTAAACGTTACCATCCTTCCATTTCAACACAGAGTCAATGTTGTAAGGTACGCCTTCCCATATGTGCATATCACGGGGGTAGTCCGGTTCAATGCGGAAATATTTTGGGTCATCTTGAAGTCTGTACGGAGGGTAATATTAAAGATTACACACCTTGCACTTTTACCATGATCAAATTATGTAAATCTGTAATTGCATAATATATTTCAAGTACCTCCAGTATTTTGTGCCCGAAAATATGTAAGTTTTTTTGTTATATCCCCATATCATAGCTCCATCAATTTTTTCAATGTCTGATGATATTCCCATTTCTGTTAGTGGCTTTGGATGTCCCTGAATTAACTGAGTGCCTTTAAATCTCCAATATTGTCGACCTGCATTCCAAGTAAAATGTTGAGCAAGTCATTATTTATTTATTTCCCAATGAAATTGAAGCTGGAGAGATATTAATACAAATATTGTTCTTCTTCTTTTTGGTTTAAAAAGAGTCAAAAATATCATACCAATGAAGAAGACTATCTCCACTTCATTGTGCTCGTATACTGCATCAACATGGGTGATATTTGAAGGAAGTTGCTGCCACATCATAGTTATCAAAGAAGGATATCCTTTAAGCAGTCGATTATCATGAGGCGTTGAGTTGATTCTCCAAAAGTAGCGTCCTCGGAATATGAACAATTCGTCGCGTATTAAGGAAATGGCATCATATGAAGAGTCGCAAGTACTTGGTCGGCCCTCAGGGTAATAGTTCGTTCCACCTCGATGTGGTCTTTTAGTCGTTGCGGGAGCTGAAGGAATGTTGTTAGTTCCCCCTCCACTCGGTTTCCCTCCACCTATCTTTGGATAGTAGGGATTAGGGGAAAATCTGTTGTCTGATCCTGTTTATTATTGCCAAGTATTAAATATATAGATATTAGCCCTTTTTATATCTCTCTAAAGGAGATATACCAATACACACAACTGAATTATACATACATACAGCAGCAATGATCGCTATAAACACTTACCGTAAATTCGTTGAATTCCCAACTTGTCATCCTGAGACAGTTGAAGATCATAGTCGAAATTCTGGTACCATGGGTACATCAAGGATCCCTCTACATCTGAATGGGAGAGTCCCAAAGAATGGCCAAATTCATGGGCTGCGACAGCAAAAAGTCTCGTTCCTACAAAATGATCAAGACCATTATAATATCGAATTGCTAACGTCATCATTGTCTCTTTTCTTATTAGTTGTAAAACACCCAAATCATATCGCTAGAAATACATGCATGTATGCACATAAAATGTATACAACATTTCTTTTCTCGAAATCGGTGCCAGTAAAGTAACTAATACCTCCCATCATCACACACAATTTTATTTTGTAACTATCGAGAACTGTTTGCTTTCTTGCTTTTACTTAAACTTGCATTTATAAAATAAATTCTTTGTGTTGCGGAAGCATTTGTTCTGATAGCAAAAGCTGAACAGGAAACAAAGTACAAACTTGAAGGAGATAAAGTTAAAACATACTGTCTGTCAACACCAATATGCTTTGATGTAATGTTGTTTTCTAATAAATATTTCTAAATACAAATATTCATTAGTATCATATTTCACACAGAAAAATTATATGAATTACTCATACAATGTATTTAGTTTATTTATTTATTTTAAGTCTATGACTTCTTAATAATAAGACAAAAAAATATTCGTTATTACTAACCTTCACCGTAAGGCGACTTTCCTCCAATCACCCACACTTCATCATCATCAAAGTGAGCATCTCCTCCTTGACCTGTTCCAGGAAAAAATGCATGAGCGAGAATGGAGCCTTTTCCATCAAATGGATACCCATCATCGTGATAGCCCCTATGCCAAGACAAGGAAAAAAAACATAGTCATTCGTAATTGCTTTTTATGAGCTACCACATAAAGACACAAGGCATATTTTTTTCATACTCCAAAAAAAATGTTTGGAAAGTTCAAAGCTTAGCACAATGTTATAGTAGTGATTGCTAATGCTCTTACTTGGAGAATACAATTCGGATATCAGCTTCATCCGCTCGCTCCTGGCCAAGCCTTGTGAATCGGAGGAGCGTTTCCTTGGACCACACATTGAACGCTCGTGCAAGCTCTGCGATAATGTCACGCTCGTTGTGAGTTGGCGTCGGCCTTTTCAGACTAAAATACAACAAAATTGACACAAAGTAAGACTCGGGCTGAAAAAACAACTACTGGCTATAAATAAATATCATTTTTCTTTCTGTATACGGACTACAGACATATTTACGTACATACATAGTTTGGTGTGCATACACTCGAAAGAAAGTATTACTTAGAAACTGGCAGAATGCGAATGTGAGGTAAAGATTATCTCAGGTAAAAGGCATTAAGGATAAAAAGCCAAAGACAAGCACATCGTTAGTTTTTTTTGTTTTTGAAGCATTGTGTCATATTTCGCAGTTTAAATGGAACACAAAGAGTGAGTTAGCAGAAAAAAAAGCAAAGACAAAAAGCTGAACACATTAAATGATCAGGTCAAAAAATGATGTTGAGGTGAAGTCTTGCTTTTTCTTTGACCAGTCAGGTAACTTGTTTGCTGTTGGCTGGGTTTGGTGATGGTTTAGTTCATTAAATGGAATATGAGTGCAGCAGCAGGTAATCTTGTTGATACAGACGGAAGAGGAGGGCTGGATGATGCAAGCAGTTTCGTCAAATAAACCACTTTTGCATTTTTTCTTGCTGATAATCGGACTCTCCAGTGACTCACTCAAGGAGGTTGTGACGGCTACAGAAAAAGCATCACCACCAAGTTGAGTGAGTCGCCGTTGAGCCGTTTACACTGTCTTTTTTTCGTTGGCTTGAATGTGAGTGATTAAGAAGAAGACTGTAGCAAAAAGGTGATGAACTATAATCAATTCAGTGTTGCCGGAAATTGGCCGATGGATGAAGTGCGTTTAGTTGATGTATGCTTATTTGCCGTGACGAATAAAATTACTAGACCGCCGCCATCTTCATACCGACCTGAAGCCAAGTTTAGTTGTAGTTAAAGTTGACTGTAATCAACGTCTTCTTTTTCGTCTTCCACCCATCATTAAATTACTTCTACTACTTTGCAAATTGCGTGCCATTTAATTACATTAAACTACGAAAAAAATCCACAGCGAAAGAAATGAGAAAATTGGTTTAGCATGAAAAAAGTCTGGCATACAAGAAAGCTACTAACGCGATTTACCAGTTTTGGATATTGTTTTTCAATTTAACTTGTTTTACCTCATTTAAATAAATCAGTATAGCAAGATAATAAATATTGAACTAGAGTTTCTCTATCTATTGCTACCATTACATGCATTTGTAATATTGAAAACTTATGAAAACCACAAAATCTGATGAATCAAATCATATTAAAACAAGAACAGTTTCAATTTTGTTCATGCTTTCACCAAGATGTTCATATTACCCTATGTGTTATTGCTATAGTGGTAATATCAACAATGAAAGCATTTAGCAAGTGCACACTTCTCTCATATTTTCAAAGGTGAATCTACAAAATATACTAACAAATATCAAGAATATCGAGATCCAAAATTCATTCCTAAAATCACAATGGCTAAATCTTAAACAAATATAATAATATGTATTTATTCAACTATAATGATATTGTCATCTAGATAAAAGCGTGGGAAAGTTCTTTATTTGTAACAACAGCGCATCCTACAACTACAACAAACACATTGTACAGTGTCATAGCCAGATGTACTCTCGGAAACAAAAAAAACTATTCTATTAAATGTTAAATGCATGAGAAAACCCCTAATATCGTAGATACATTTAGCGAAACATAAGTTCTCACTTGTTTAATTTATTAAATTACTGAAATATATTCTGACTATTTTAAATGCAAATGTCATTTCTGAGAATAAAAACTTGCCTGTGGTAACACCTACAGCTAGCCTTAAAAAAGGAAGGGCAAAGTTTTAGATTGTAGATTGGTTTCTTCCAGTTTTATTCTCACTTCGCCCCAGCAGCAATGCAAGTCTGACATGACATGTAATCCTAGAATAGTTCGTCGCATTGTGATAAGTTGTGATGTTGTATCTTTGTTTATGTACATTCATACTTCATACGAGAAGGCATGCAGATAGAAAAGTCCACAAAATGTGCAGAGATAGAACAGCTTTCTGCTTATTCTGCCATTGCTGTCTAAGTACATCTCATACAAGTCGTGCTCCCTCAGGATCAGATTGAAAGAATTTATTTTCAAAGATTTTGAGTGAGCGAAGACGTTCAGAGTTGGTTTGCCATTAAGTCGAACACTTTTATGGAATAAGTTGGTCCGTTTGTTTATTTTAAAATTTTATGTGTCGCGTATTTATTGTCACATCATACACGTAACATACGGATGAGAGCTCGTTCGTTACGTTACGAGTGACTTAAGACCCTTCAAAAAAAAAAGCTTTTATGAAAGGAAATGACTATTCTTCCACTATTCGATCTTCACAAAATGCTAAATTTTTACATAGCCCATAGACTTTTACGTTTTGCGCTTATACGATGCATGGTTTATTATTATGTAAATGCGCATTTTATAACCCTGTGACTGTAAAATGAGTTGAAGCAATTAATTTTTAAAAATTTTATGGCCAACAAAACGATAAAATTCATCTTACAGCTTTGCAGAAAACGTTAAGCAGGGCGAGAAAATGAAGAGAGGAATCTATCATTTCATAAATTATCCCCGAGTGTTTTCATACAGCTACCTTTTAAGAAATAAACAAGACTTTGGTGAACTTATTTTTTTTACATGGTGTCCTATTTATGAGCAAAAAAAAAATGTTTTAGTAATCTTACCAGAAGCAGCATAAAAATATGTTTTTAAAACACAGAGTGAAAAAAACGGGAGCTTGGGCCGATTATACACTATCCGACCTCAAAACCGAACAAAGAAAAGTTTGTGGAGAACTATAAAACCAAAGCCCCATTTTCTTTATTTAAATTTAGTGTTATCGTAGTCTTTCATCCTGACATCCATCTTAGGTAATTTAGAAGGGTTTATTTTAATGGTACGACCACATACACCAAAAAAAATTGTGAGTCCCTTCCCCTTTTTTGCTTGGCTGTTATGGCTGACATCACCGATGTGTTATGCATTATCAACGGTTATGTTTGATGTATCTCAAAGACAAGAAATTATGCCCTTTGCCTACTCATACCCTTTAAAAGTAAACGAAGTCATCGACAATCTTATGATTTATCTTTAGGCTAACTTTATGCATCTGGAACGGATGAAATCTGGACTGTGTTTTTCTGAACTGAAGTATAGTCGTAAATTATCCAAATAAATTGAAATATTGACTGAACAAACCTTCTGTTCAAGTTATATAGCTTGTAACTATAGTTATGAGCTATGTATGTATGAATGTATAGATATTGTACTGATTTTTCTCATTGTCAGATGCAGTGAGACGCATTCAACTAAACACTTGTTTGAAGTTACCAATTGCTGATTGCAACGTAGCCCGCGTTACCCTCATTTTCCCTTGTTTTTTTAAGGAAAACCATGAATTCAATTAAATCTCTAATAAGCTATGTTACATGCATTATATATGCATGCTGTGTATAATTTGTTATATTGTATGCTACTCCCATCACTACTCTCCTGAAATGCTATCAAAAGTAAGTATGAAGAGTAAGGAAACTTTTTTTTTATATTCGGCGATTTTTATGCATCAAGATTGCACACTTGTAAAAACTTTTTTTTTTCAATATACTCTTCTGTCACGAAACATTTTTTACCACTAAAAGTTAGCAAAGTTGCTTTTTCTTTTAAACTTTCATTATCACGGTACTCTGTTACATGAAGGGTTTATGGTGGTTCCTTTCATTTTCAGACTTCGATTCGGTAAGCTAGATTACTAATCAAAGGTTTTTTCTTCTTCTTCATTTTGCACATTTTCTTCCCAAAAGCTTTAACATTTATGAACTATATGAAATATGTATGTTTAGAAATGAGCGAAATGAAATATGTGGGAACTAATTATTAAATCACTCCCGTTCTCTTTGGCTTATTATACTAGACCAAGGAAAGGTTTTGCCATTTTGGTATTTATGAGTAGAGATATGCATTCAAAGATATTAGGACAAGTTTGACGGTTGTATGTTGTATGCGATGGATGGTGACTTACAACTTGCCATCCTTCACCAGTTCAAGCCGGAAGTCATGTAGAGAGGCAGAAAGTATAAATTAAGGGAAATGTTATATGGATGATGTGCAGATTCAGCGTACATTCTATAATTATGACATGGTAAACTTGTTGTTTGGCGTTAATCTGAAACCTTGCCATGCAGACAGAAAATGTAGTTAATGTAATGAATATCAACTTTATAGCATTTCAATGAGTTTATATGATAAAATATATATCATATCTTTCACACCACTTTATAGATGTACGTAAATATGTAGCAAAGTTCCTTGACTTTAGATATTGCATCAAGACCCAGGGCACAAAGACATAATAATTAATCTGAGAAAACTAGAATCTCGGTATCATTTCATTTCCAAGTGTTTGTTTACACAGAAAGAGAGTAACTGACAAACGAGGAACCAAGTTTGCTCATGTGTTGAGCACATGTAAATAATTGCATCATCATGATCATTCATATAATAGCTCATGCATTTCACAATTAGGATTTCTTAAGAAAACACCATCTTTATTGAGAATACATGCTTCAATGCTTGTCTTCCCTGTAATTATGATTCAAATGGAACACTATTAACGCATAAAACAAGGACACTTCTGCTACTACTACACTATTATAATTGTATTTTATGCTAGTGTCGCTGATATAATTGCTAATGCTGTCATAATTGAATCATTTACAATGATAACTTGATTGTGTGAATAACTGACAGTATTAATAATATGTAAAAATTTATATAAGATAATAATTCATGAGGACGTGTGAGAAAGAAGAGAAAATTAGTGCTGGGTGAACAATATCCTATTAATGATAATTTTGCTGACATGACTATGATTACAGTTAATTAGCCTAAGAAACCCAAGATTCAGCTTTTTTTGTTATGTCCACCACTCGCCATTAATTTTTGATGCTTTAATCGTAAATTTGGGGCTTACAACATAAAAATAATTTGATAATTTGAAGGCAACATGCGACTTTGCTTTGGGTTTATCTCTTAATGCCATGCAGCGGATAAATTGATTTTAGTCGTAACTTTGCTCTTGTTATTTTCCCCATTATTTTCGAAATGAAAGAGATCCCGAAAAAAGTCTCTCTGTTATGTAACTGGCAAATCGCAGAACTTGAGCCTATATGGTATCATATACAAATGTATTTATGTACATGTACATATATTACCCAAGAAGATATCTTGTTAGATGGACAAGTGTAAAGATGAAAGAAAGTAAAAGAATGTCATATGATATGTAGTGTTGTTACAAGATTAGATTGGGCAAAAAAGGTTCAAACAAATCTGGATTCCACAAACTACAACTCCGCCACCAGAGCTACTTCTTTTTTTTCTGTCTCTATCCCTATCTACCTCTTTGCCTTTGCGTCTGTAAGTTGATCCGTCTCTCTTGTTGATCTTCGACCCATCTCGAGAACTTTTTTTCTAGATGACTCCCTTTTTATATAATGTTGGAAAATGCTGTGCTACATGTGTTTTCAGTTTCCACCCAAATCCGAAGAAAAATTCAACTGTGCTAGTGTGTATGGTGTGGTAGAATGCTTCTTTGTTGTGTATTTTGGTGGATTAAATATCTGAATAAAGTTGTGGACGAACGTGTGTAATTTTCTCTAGTTGGATTTACGTGAAACCAGAAAAAATCCAAGTTTTCACATAATACCACACCACCTTACCTCAAACTGATGCTATTCAAGTTATATAAACACTAAATACCTTTGGTATGCTGCTGCGTAATGCGTTTACACACACATGCATTCTTTTTCTTATACAATCTACCAAAAAACAATGTATTTTCTTTTAAATGCAACACGATTTCAATTTAATTCACTTCACTTTCTTCTTTTTTTCAAACAGGACGGATGTAACGAGACTGAATCTGTCTGCATGCCATGTAGCTTGTCATCAGTCACTTTAGCTAGCAAACTGATCACACATACATTCATAAACAAAGCTTTATTTTTTCTCTTTCCAGTTCTACTAGCTTATTTGACACGTAACGTAATACTTAACCATATGAATCATTAACAAGTAATATTCTAAGTGAAAGTGCTAACCTTCCATTACTACGTTCAGAAACATTATCTTAATTATTACAGAAGTATACCGTGTGCCAAAGATTTGACTTCATATTTGTTTTTCGGTTACCGGTGCATAAATTTTAAAGGATAAACGACATAACCAGAAATGAAGATATTTTGTCGTCTTATTAAACTCTATGCAAATTGTGCATAAGAATTCCTGGATTATGATAATTCTATGACTTCAGAATAATCCGAATAGGATCAGGATATTTTTTTATGAGGAGAGCTTAAAATTAAACCAAGATAAAATACGAATTAAATTTATTTTAGAATTGAAACATGCTCCTCTGAAGTCTTTCTTCTTAGCACTTTGCTTGTGCAATGCACTTCTCTTTTTATTTATAAAATTCTCAAAAACAACATATTCTATCTGATACTTCTGTAATTTAAATATTTGTTTATTATGTGCTTATTTATAAAAATAAACTATCGAAACCTGACATGCATTTACTTTGTATCAATAGTGTAATTCTATTCAGACAAGATGAGCTATCGATTGCAGCATTTCATGTGATGCCAATTCTTTGAAATCTTGAATTCAACATTATTAATGTAAACTAGCAAACTTCAAATATCAGTTTCACCTAACTCCACTTGTATTACTTTCTCGTATTCGTAGACAATCTTTGCGAAAAGCTTATTTCTGAGATGTACCCATGAAAACCTCCATTGAGAAAACTTCAACCGAACACTGGAAAGTTTATAATTGGAATTCTTCAATGATTAATGAAGGTGAAAGTAGAATCTATGAATATGCATTTGCTTCCATGCACCGACTTTTCTAAATTATGTATGGCGTATTGTGAAATAATATGATCATTTATGGGAAACCGCTTCTAATTCTAATATTATTACCTCAACAACTAATAGGGAAATTGAAAATATTGCAAAACTTACTTAAAATGATTCTCCGAAAGGACGCTGGTTTCTTCCCGTAAATTATTTCCAGAGACAGAGCAGCAGAATCAACTAATAATTTTTTTTTGGGGTAATGTAAACACCACCAAATGTGCACAGCCGAAATCAATCTGTAAAATACAGACGTATGGCGTTTGGAATATGGATAGAGCAAGAGGTACAGGAAAGACTCGTTGGAAAACTACGCAACTTGTTCTTCTGGAAGTTCTACTGCTACTTCTGCCGCTCCTGCTGGGTTTTTTACTTTTTCTCCAACAAAACTTGAATGAGTAAGAGAAGAGGTCTATTTTGTGAGACAGCTTGATTCACACTGATCGTCTTCCTCATGATTTGGCCTCCTTATACCCAGTTTCCTTCCATAAGGGGAATGGAAGGATGGAAATGATGCTTCAGATTCAAATGATGATGCTCGCCTCGAACATAATGTTCGTTGTAATTGTGATGGTGATAATAGTCCAGTAACCACCACTTGCTTTTTACACGTCTTTTCATCCATATTATGTTGTGCATACAAAGAGTAAACTATATACCATACCACCATGTATTTTATATTATGATGATGATGAGTAAAAGTGTTTCGTTGTTTGAGCTGTTCTAAATGCAACCAAGAAAAAGAAGTCACTCAAAAAAGCAATGAAAAAAATCTCTGATTTTTTTGTATGTCTGTCTGTTGTACATAACGCTATCTTGAAAAAAATATATGTATGAATGACTTGGGGACGTATTGTATTTCACTCGAGAAAAAATATTGTTGAAACATCATAACGATATTCACATGTTGTCATGGTGGTGTACTGGTGAAGTTGTTTGATGGCGAAATGTTCTCTTTTGTAACATTGGAAAAGCAGAGAATGGGTAGTGGGACTACTGAATAAATATGGATAACTCCTAAAAAGTATCCTTTGCTTCCACAGACACCACCAGATGAACCTCAAACTTATACTTTGACTTGGAGGAGCATTATGCACAATTTACATGTTTAATATTACACATATGCATGTACAACTAGTTTGTAAATTGTGAAAAATTCAATCCCTTTGAAATTTTTAGCTTGATTTTTTTTTCTCCCTCAAATTCTATGTTTTACGCTGTAATATAGCTTATCAAAGTGAGTATGGAAAGTACACATATAGCCATGATCCATGATCATAATATATTTATGAGTATATTTACAAAATCATATAATAATATATACATTGTAGCATCCGACCAAATGCACACCAGTACTACTAACAATAAAATATCCTTCAAAGCGACAAGGGTTCACCGACAGACAACTTAAAAATATTATCACACAAAAAGCATGCTAGACCAGTAATATAATAACTTTCCTTCACTTCACGAGATGTACGCATGCATTTGTTTGGCATATGAAAAGGCCACGATATTTGACAAAGACAAAGGTTCCCTTGTTTTAAGATATTTATCACACACGCATTATTATTGCATCTTTCTACATTTTTCACTTTAGCAGTTTAACACCCCAATTTTGTCGTAGGTTTTCACTTCACTTTCTGGGCCATCATCCCTACATACTACATGGTGTAAGCGCTTCATGTTGAAATGATGAATAATAAGTTCCTTGTAAGAAAAATGTGAGGCGTACTGTTGTGTTGTATTGTAATGTTGTACGTATGGACCAGGTTTACATGATTTTTTTTCATGACAACAACAATGCTTCCTAAGATCATCCTTGGCAAATTTGAAGCGACAACAATATATATTTAAACCATTTGGAAGGGTATAAATCTGTGACTTGACTACATTCAACCTTAGATAGCCAGTTGTGTGTAAATATATACATACGACATGCCTATCTATTTACTCCCGCTAAAAATGCATACTGTGCAGATAATATTCTATCTACAAATATATTTTTTCGAACTATATTATTCGTTGTACTGAAGGGACGCATACAATGAAACTCATTGTTTTAGTTGTGTTGCACAAATATAGAAAAAATTGGTGCTACATAGCATTTTTCCAAATACATTCAAAAATATGCAATGATTGACCATCTGGACAGGGCTGACTATTAATAGATCACCACCTCAAATTTTTGCCGTACACATTTGCACAAACAAGATAGTGCACACAATCAGTACTCTTAATGCCCAAAGCAAACAAAATTGTTAACTTTGAAAAACTCGAGAAACTCCTAGCTAGACATAACTAATAACAGTGCAAACAAACTTGATAGAGTGTCTTACTTAAAGAGGAGAAGATTATTATTTATTTAAGCTTTAAAACATCCAAATATTATAAGTACATATACAGGCTTAAAGAGAGCACCAAGAACTCTATCAAACTTTACTAATCCATAAAATACACATAGGAGGAAATTTATGTATTGATTTTGTAAACGACACGGTCATTATGATTATAAAGGGGAAAGTGACGCTAACGAGAGTGGGCCGACACATATTTGCACCTGCAACACTAACCCGCTCGTGTGTGTACACATTTTTTCTTGTTCCAAATTCATCACAAGAGAAAACTAATAGTTAATAATGATCTGGGATTTTACTCCGACTCTGTGTATGCATAATAATATGTACATGTATGTTATACTTCATAATATGTAATAGCTCAGTAGACCTGACATGTAAACAAAGTCATTCTATATTTAGATGCGTATTACTTCATAATCCCAATATTAACCTTATGTAAAAAGGCTGAGACATATTAAAATATATTTCAGTTCACTGATACTTGTAAAAAGGAGTGAAAATCAGAAAACAATGTACGCCCACTATGCTGTATTCTAAAAGATTAAATTTCATCGTTCTCGCCTACCGATCAAGTTCCCATCGCATCATCCATAAAAATGACACTAAATCATTACTGTGCTGTACTGTAATGATTCATGATGCACAATTCGTGGAAATACATATAGTATGAAAATTAATAGGCATAAAAACTATTTTCAAAAAGTATACAATAACAAATTTACAAATAAAAAATGTAGATTGAATCATTAGCATCTTAGATTGTATTTAAGTGTTTAAGTAGATTGAAGGACGTTTGGAGTACCCGAAGTAAAATTGTATAGATATTTAAGAACGTGAGCAAGAAGGAGTAAGACGCAAAGTCTGCCTTCAAGCTATAACTAACAAAATTTTTTATCTTTAGAATCAAAAAGTTTTTATAAATTAATATAATTTCAAATTTAAAGTATTTTGTATGCTGCCGCATTTAAATCTGAACGTTGAATGTTTTGGTGTAAATTAATACCATAAACTTTGGTTTCTATGAGCATTGTTAATAGCTTCTAGATTGTAATGAAATTTTTTGTAACATTAGATACTAACTGTTCAGCTTTTCTTTGATTTTTCTCAAATAAGAATTCTTTTGATCCAGGAAAACACAACTACTAAAATACACAAAACTACGTATGCATAAATCTACTTACGTACATAATTCTACTGTTGTCTGAATCCTTTTAAATATATTATATTGATTATATTTATATACTATATTATATGAATTTAAGAATTTTAGTGAATCTTCTTTGTAGTTTTTAGTGGTTATACAAGCAATATGGAACTACTAAAACATCAAACAAAATCATTAAAGAATGTGTCGTACTTATTTGTCTTCAGTTGATCTCATACAAGTGCAACTGCATAGTCATAACGTGTACAAACACATTTCACTATTTTCTCGTGTGCCTAATATGTTTACTTTTGAAAAGTTCATTTGTACTCCGATAACAATAATTATTACCTTTCTCCTACTTTCGTATAACTGCAATTAACCGAAAAATTGGTAAAGAATGGAATTAGCTTGACAAAGCTGAGTCGAAGGAGGGGTAGACAAGGAGACAATAAAGATTTGAGCTTTAAAAGTTCAAGAAAAGGGAAATAAGGACAATGGAAATGGAAACTCATTGTGAGCACTCCGGCAACCACATCGAGAAGCTACTTAATTAGTACGATGCAAAATAAACTTTCGCTTTACACGACAGTTCAGCAGTTCCTTGCTCTTAACTTGAAGTATGCTGCTATTGTAACGGTAACATGCCCAATACTTCCATTACCGTCTGTTCTGTTGGCTTGTTGGTCTTTTGTGACAACCAACCACCCTATTCTACTTCTACACAAGTTACATATCAACGAGCATGTATGACCCGTGCATTCCGTTCTTTCCTGACCTGGGTCGTATACAAAATACGTGGAGTGTTTTAAAAACTGTTGGAAAGGAAGACCGGATGTTAAATATGTTTTTTAGAGAAGCACCATACATATATTTTGAACCCACCAAAAGCCAGAAATTAAAAGGTTACTGTTGTTCTAAAAATTGCTTTTCCTTGCAATTTGGAACTAAGATTTTCTCACAAATTTGGTAGTAAAAGCATTTTAAATAAAGTATCTCATTTTGAAAATAGATAAGCATGATTCAATTGAGAACAACTTGGCGATGCCCAAAGTAAATCTGAAGTTTTTAATTCAAATAAATAAATAACTCAACTACGTACTAGCCTAGTTATCACTTCATAAATTATAGTAAGACTCGTTTGCAAATTATAGGGAGAGATATCCAGCATCAAAATATTGCCATTTATTTTTTTTAACGCCACGTGCATATGTATATATGTACATATTTACATGGCTTCTATTTTCAAACCCGTATTAAACTTGTTCGTATTCTACTATTACTATCACAGTCAAATATATTTACGACGATAGTAATCACCAAGTAGAATACTTTGAACAATGCTTCGCAATCCTGGAAATGTGTACCTTTACAATTGCTGTCGTGTGTATGTGGCTTTGCCTGTGGTTCGCATTTTCATGAATAGATTCAATGAATGTGACATTATTAAACTAAGGTATTTTGCATTTCCTTTCTCAATTTCCAAAAGAAGAATAGAATGAAGAAAGGAAGAATATTGGTATCATAAGAGCAAAATTAACTCCAGCTGAAAGTGCAAGTGGCGGTGAGTTTGCAGATCGTTGTAAAGTAACATTTATGCGTTGTGCTACTTCAACTTCATACTTATATACAACGTGTGTATGTATACACACATTCAACTTGAATGCTTTCCTTTTCTTCTTCCATCTTCTCGTTTTCGGGGAAACTACTGCAATTTTCGTAAATAGTTTTTCATTTGCAAGCAAACTTATTTTTCAAGTATGCTATGTACTACAGCGCAGCGCTACCTATAATCTTGGCGATTTTATCGAACCCTCAAATTTATTAGAATTACTTGGTATGGAGGAGGGAAATCAAACGACTTAAACTTGATTGGGGTCGTTAATATGACAAATTTATAATAGATATACCTAATCCAAACATTGAAAATAAAATGGATAGAGAAAGGTGCATTTAACATAACAACTTTGCACAACGTTGCAAAGCTCATTAATGCTTTCCTTGCAAAAGTGCATCCATAAAAGTAATCTAAAGTTTGGGTTGCAAACCACTAGAAATCTATCGTTTGCAAATATTCGTCAAAGTTAAATACTGAACGGATGTGTACAAAGCTAATTTGTTATACTCTTTGCATCCCGATCATCCGCTTTTAATAAGTAAATATGTCACCACATTATGTTGGTCTCTTAATCGATATCAACTCTTTTTACAGTTTTGCAACACATATACTTAAATATTTGCAGGGGTACTGAAATTTGTATAAGACCCTCACAACTCATTTTATACAGCATACAGAAAGAAAGGAAAACCTGTTTGTGGCTGTTGCAAATTGTTTTCAAATTATTAGTATCAAACATTACTTACTTTAAAATAAGCAGTGTCAATAGTTCCCAAATCATCTCTTACCAAGACTTTCATTTTTAACAAGTTCTTCCAAAACACCTTAATTAGGCAAAGTTTAAAGCTTATAAATGTTATGTGGAGTGGAATAGATGAAAACCAAGATCCTGAACGCCCAATACCTAGTGAATCTGAGGTTTTTAATTTCAACAAATTCATTGTACAACTATTTCTAAAAATGTATTACGCCCCTCTCCCTAACACATTCAAATGTCATACAGTGCGAGAACGTATGAAGCAGTACAAACGATTAGAATTTAATATGTACTAACATGTACATATTTGTTTCTATCGGACACCATTCAATAAAATAAAGCACTCTTGACGATTAGTAAAATAGTAGATTAAAATACTGTTAGGTGAAATAACTCTTAATACCACCCAAATCAAATGCTCATACGAAAACGAATTTTAAAAGACCCCGTATTAATAATCTATATTATTAAATTTCATTTGAAAAGAATTTTTATCAAAAAATATACTTGAATGCATTGATATTCATTCATTTTGTCATAGTCATAAACACATTTACATTAGACATTTAAAAGCAATCCTTTTAAAATCTATAATGCCAACTATTTTTCTAAAATAAGCAATATATGTGATGATCAAATTTTCAAGATACATATATGCCCAATATGGAAAAACCTTGCATGTGGAATATTGAATGCATTGATGTTGCATAATTTACGAAGTACAGCGTCTCAAGATGTTTTGTGTAGTGTGTACTCAATTCAGCAGTCTGCATTTGACAGGTGCTATTGACTGGATGATGGAAAATCATATTTTAAAAAACACGTCGGCATTCACTTTATGTTCTATTTAAGTTTCATGATCGCACAACCCATTCAAAAAATTTAAAAGTTTGACTTTTCTTAACACACAGAATATAACGTTTCTTTAACATTTTTGGTATGGATGATAAGATTCTCTTTTCATTTCGCTTTTATACGCTTTTCTGGTGCTATACGATACGATATGTATGTCGTATCATATAGCACCAGAAAAGCGCACTAGGTATACCTAGTTACTACTAACTGATGGTGGTGGAGTTTCCTTCTTGAATAACACCTTATATTACCCTCGCCTGGTGCACAATCGAATTTTTCCATTAGAACCCACCAAAAGGTTCACTTTAAAAGTATTTAATAATTTCAAAGTTCTATACCAAAAGTCAATAAAAAGGCTGTTTGCTGATTCAGGTTACCAGTTATAGTATACAATTGCTTACAAATTCTTTTTATGATACATTATGGTGTACTTACAGTAATTAAATATATAGTTTTCATGCCAAACATGTGATTATCCCATCGCATCGTATTCATTTATTTTTGAAAGAAATACGAGTTTACAAATAATACTCGATTTACAAATAAATATTATCTTCATATGGAGGAATCAAACGCCTGAGTCGGTAAATATAATTAGTGGAACGACTGTTCACAAATACATGATATGCCACGTTTATTAATGAGCTTTTGGACTGATTCACAATCAAAACGACGTGCTCCTAAATGTAACTTTCTAACTTAAAAAAACTTTGTGAACTATCCATTTGGGGTCCATAATTTTTTTTTCAATATGAATATATAGATCGCCAAATAATTATGGAAACACTGACATCTGTAGTTGAATTGCTATAGAGGAAATTTCCCCACCTAGTACTTGCTAGTGCATGTAAGCTTGTGTAAGCAGTATAACATATTTTTAGGATACTACTGCTGAAATTTAAAAGTCAACGTTTTTGTAAATTCCATTTTCAACTTATGATGTTGAATGGGATTTTACTCATCTTGCTTGACTGGTCGTAACTCCAGTACACATTCCATTAAATACTTATTATACGACGTATACGGATGCATCATGCATGCATGCTACGAACTTTTTTTTCAAATCAGATTTTACGACAGACTTGATCTCTCATTTCAGAAAATTGTCTGATCAATTTTCTAACGGATCGTGAATTTGTTGTTATAGTAGATTTACCATAATGTTCGTACACGAAGATTACATACTCCAAGCCGTAAGAATCTCGTTTTAAGAATAGCTATATTTTTATGAATTAAATTCTGAATACCTTCTTATAGGTTTAGATGGATGTTCATACGCGTCCTTTTGAACGTGCCACAATACAGTCCCAAAAGACCAGTGGAATCGGTAAAGGGTTGGTTGTTTCCCCGTTCTACATGAAACTGTTCTTTTTTTTTGTTAGCATGTGCTACAGATATATATTATGGGTACATAATTTTATTATTACTACTCCCCACAACGTCTACTTGCATCATGTACAACCGTACAACTACTATAACAATAAGGAGTACAACATTTAAATGTCAGCAATATCGATTAAGACTCATGGTCTGATGATCTCATTGAAAGTTGGAAATGTCACAGGAACATTACGTTGTCCTGGAGCACCTTCCCTCTTTGTTCCCTCATTGTTATTATATGCTTTACATAGGAATGATTTTACTCTTCATTTTTGCTCATTCTTCTTTTTTTAGCTGGGTTGTGCCACCCAAAGATATTCTTCTTCCATTTACTACCGACTTATTATACTTTATATCCCTCCATCCTCCTTCAAAGCATTCTTCTACAACTCGTGGGAAAAGGTCTCATGATGTAAGTGGTGGTGGTGGCAGTGGTTCGTATATTTTATGGGGTCCTACAAAAAAACGCTTTTGCCGCATTCATAACATTATGATATTTGCAGTAAGTGTCAACGATCCATTCTGCCTAGAGAGCTATGTGCTATATATATTATGCACCAGCTTCGTATTCAGTGTGCTCACATCACATACACAGGAATGTTCACACAATGAAAATATGCGGTGATGATGGTGGCAAGTGGTGAAGACTGAACTTCAACATCGATGTTAACTTTGAACGTTCCAAAAATATTAAAATACATAAAATGAAAGTGCATACGGTATTGTACCAAGTAGCCCATTCTCATTAAGAAGCAATCCTGAAAGTGCAAAAGAACCTCATAGGGAGACGGACAGACGAACCTGATACAACCAGTAATAGCTGTGAAAAGGTCTTTGACAACGAACTAATAATGAGTCATCTAATGCCCATGCCTTAATTCAATGTTATATTCATATATTGAACATTATCACTAGATATTTGTGGTGTCCAGCTATTCTTCATATAAATTTCAAGCAAATTAAGTTGGAGATAAATGTAATGTGCCCTACGAATCATTAAATTTGTTTGCTTAGCTCGGGATTGAATAGATGAATAGCAAGTTATGGTAACATGCTTGATCTGCATGTTAACATATGGCTCAATGACAATCAACCAACACCCCATTAAGCTTTTATGCTTCCTTTAAACTTTCATTCTAATAACGATCATATTATATTTATCCACTTTTATACATGCGTGCATCGCAACGGAGAAAGCACTACTTTTCCCTACGTTTTTATACTCGCACGGAGGTTTCTCGGGTTGAAATGTGACGATAATATGCTATGAGCTATTAAAATGAATTGATATGAGTAATTTTAAATAGTCGAGAAACCATAATTAAAATATGGTGTAAATTTAACACCAACAGGCGTTGTCAAGACTGTAAATTTGATGTAAAAACCTGAAACCTAACAAACAGTTCAATGGT
Source organism: Entomobrya nivalis (assembly GCA_034695485.1). Taxonomy (NCBI): domain Eukaryota; kingdom Metazoa; phylum Arthropoda; class Collembola; order Entomobryomorpha; family Entomobryidae; genus Entomobrya; species Entomobrya nivalis. The sequence continues at coordinate 13,440 of JAQFZH010000029.1, read as the reverse complement.
ACTTCGTTTTTACATATGAATCCTGAAACATGTTAGAAAACCGTTTAGAAAATTTATTAAAGGTTAAACTTAAATCTCTTGAGATGCAATCATATTAAGCTAATCATCATAGGTCATACTTGAGAATATCGGAATATGAATGCATAAGTACATGTACATGGGTATGGCATCTTGCCGTTTTAACAATTTTGTTCTCTGCAATGCTATATACTTATTTGAAAGCTTCTCTTCATATCGAAGTGTATGTTTCACAGAAGGTCAACCAGCGAAAGAATTATGTTCTGGTGGTGTGAATTCTTTCTGGAAGATGCTATTGTATTCCATTTCATCAAAATCGAACACAATTTTTCTTTGGCTTTATAATCATGTAAAAGTAGGACATATGAAGAAGGGACACAACACAGGATAACAACAGATATTGTACATACACGTTATTGTTAGTGTCACATTAATATTATTACATATTATCTTATGTGGTTCTTGATTCATGACTTTAGGGTAAGCTCATGAATAAGTCTTTATGTTTGAAATGCATTGTGAATAGAAGTAGTAAATGTTAGCAAAAGGCAAAAATGCATATATTGTGTTGATTGTGCCTGGGTTGCTGTTGCATGTTGGTGACTGATGTTTCTGATATAAGCTTATCTTTTGATACAGGATGACAAGACAGTGGAGCAAGGAAAATCTCTCTGAAGCTCAAACCTGGTTTATGATCGTCGCTGGCATATGTCTGTGATTTCCTACCTTCCAACTTCCAACAGACATGAACACTTCCTCCATAAAGATGCTGATAGTATGTAGCCTTGACTGTACATTTGATAGTGCAATCTACTAGGATCCTTCTAAAACATAATTTCTAATCAGTAATCACTATTAATGCTACTACTATTGAATCCTACATAGAATGATGCCCAAATGTTTTTCCAATAAAACCAGATAATATGTATGTATGTGACATTGAAACGGAAGGGAAATGAAAAATTGTCTGCAATCAACCAAGAGCCAGCCAGCCATCATCACTATACATATATGAATGCATGGTGTAGGATTTCGGGATAACTCTCACCGAGTCACTACGTAGGATTTAGATGGAAACTAATTTTTATTTTCATAAATATACAGTTTAAAAAACAACTGGTTAAATTTTAACTCGCAAATGATTCTACATATTAATCTAACAGTGTTTACTGTATGTTTAATTACGCCTAAAAATGTTCTTGCAAGCCAACTACTCTAAATTTTCCACTTACAATATGGTAGACTACATGTTATAATTATGCTAATGAAAAGGAACTTTACTTTCTAATAGTTATTCTCAAATTGTTGCTAAAACTTGAATTATATGTGCTGATTTGGGATTACGCAGGATTATTTTCAAATACAGGAAACAATTATTTTTAAATCGTGAGTCATTTTATAAGTATTATGCCAGCATCAATTATCGATTTAACAAAAGGGTAACGAAACTATCAATATCAATAATGTCATCATTATAGGATGATTCACCATGTTAAAAATTCCTAGTCACAGCAAATTTGTTTACTACAATCGCCTTTAAAATGGAATGAACCTTAACTAAACTAAATGCCATAAAGTAAACACTTTATTTGTTCATTTCACCGACGTGACTCTACCATAGGGACCGTGTATTAATTACGTAATCACTGGGGGTGGGTGGGTCCCCCTGGATCGTAATGTTAAGGGGTGCATCCTGTTAATGTTAAAAGGTGGGTGGGTGGGTCAAAGTTGAGGTTTTTTTAGATTACGTAATTTGTACACGGTCCCATACCACAACCACACGATTGACGATAAGGAAACATATCCCATTTTGTATTTTTATACACACGAAAGAACGAAAGTCTTTGCATCATGTATTGTACATGGTAATAATAGTTCCAACAAAACTGATTTTTATGGACAGCAAACTTCATCTTTTCGTATGAGGTTTCGCAAAAATCTTTCATGAAAAACTTCAACAATAGATATGAACATTTCATTTCATGGCGGCTAGTAACAATCTATATTCTTGCATTAAGTCATATATGAACTTGTGGTTCTCTAGTAATTCTCATCTCATAGTAAATATGTCAGGCATACAACAACATGGGAATAACAGTGGAAACATGCTGCTGCTGTGTTATTACTGATATTATTTAAACTACAGGCCCATCAAAGCACATCATTATATGCTCTCCTTCCAGCCAGCATCAGCAAAAAAAGCAAAAGGAAAGTGGTATATTACAGTCATCATCATGTGTGTGGGTGAGCATTAGCAAAGCAAATGTAGTAAGTAAGCACGTTTCAAGAATGTTGAATAAAGCTTTACTTCTTTGTAAACTTTGAGCTCTTAGGACGGCGCGATCATTGTGCTTCCAAAAAAATGAATCTGAGTTGATATTCTAAAAACTTCTACAAATATTGTAATTTATGTACTAATCGTCTTAAATAAAGCGAGAGTGTACGTTATATGTATATCTAAATTGATCCTGTGAATAGAAAATGTAGCATTTTTGATTTTTTTTCTTTTGTACTGGCATGTCATATAAGCATATACTTTATATAGTATATTACCTCAAAAGGAAAAGTTTTCAATAGAAAAATGTATGATAGACAACGAAGCAGCAGTTTTAAAAAGATTTAAATAGTAAATTGGATCAACAAAACGTGCAAAAAACAGAAATCGACTAGATTGTGGGATGACATGTTGCATATTGCATTAGCGCCAAGCTAGTTGCACAAGAAGTCTTTGCACGTTGCTTGACATCTAGAGAAAGTAGTTTGAAACTCGAAATGAAGTATATCTTCGAAGAAAATGGGGAGACACCACAGGGTAAACGTTACCATTCAAACAGAGTCCACACACTATAATATTACATGAAAGCAGCTTTGTACAGTGTAGAATGGAGAAAGCTCAGAACAAAGTAAACAAAAATGTTCTGCACTCTATCGTGAGAATGAAGAACTTAAACGAAAGCAAGTCGTGGCATTCATCAAGCTTCACAAACTGCCTGCATAGAAAGCAGCACAGCTTTACATACAACAAAGGGAAATAAATCTTAAAACAGCGTAACTACAAGGCAACTACCAAACCAACTACAACACAGCGCAAGATCCCAAGTTACTGGGGAAACCTGAGTTTTAAATCAAAAGCAAACCCAAAGTATACATGCTTGAAATCGAACTAATCATTCGTGTCGTATAACATATCGCAATAGTAATGGTTTTGGCCCAGAAAACATGCAAAGCAAGAAACTTTTAATAATTTATTAGGATAAGCTTAAATACATCATGCAGATACCTTGAAGCTATTATTGTATCGTTTTTAAAATAAAAATTGTAGACTGTCTTTGTTCTAACAAACTTAGATACAAAATCATCCAAACTATTGATATGAGTTAAGGAATCCTTAATTTTTATTCTTTTATTTTATCTTACCTCCACGTCAGGTTTGTATTGGACCACTTCTGCCCCTGAACAATAAATCTCCGATGGCGAGACCTGGAGTTAAACTGACCCGTCAGGATATCCGGTACGCCACATCGTGGGGTTTTTATCAGCCTCATAGTGGCATTATCTATCTCGCCTGTTACTGTGAGATTAGCAAAACTCTGGAAAAATATATCGTTATTCAAACAAATTATCATCATCATCATCATAATAGCGTAACGCCCATTTTCATCCAGTCATTTTACACCAAACATTTTGTCTTGTCATCATGTACGCAAATTTGCATACAAAGCATAAATAAAACTTTTTTTTAAAATATGAAATATTGCTTGATCACACCTGGAGTTCACGAATTGCCTCCTGCATTCGTTCTTCCGTCACCTGGTTGCGAATTTCGAAGCCGGACTGTGGTAAATAGCCAAACTTCAAAAGGTAATGTTGCTGCAAACAAAAAAGAAGAATAATATTAAGTATTTGACGCATGATATGATTGACGGAACTTAGCTTCATCAAAGTATTACTAGTGAAACAAAAAATGGTAGAGATTTTAGCGGTTTTAGCCTGACATAAAACAAATCTTTCATCGTCGTCATATGTAGACGCAACACCCATTTAATTCAAAGTGAAAAGGCAGAGAGCTGTAATTATTGTATAAGCCTCAAAGGAACGCCTCAGTCATTATCCTGTCAAAAATGACGAACCACTTCTCAATTACGAGAACAGAGGCAGTGCGTGCGCTATGTGTATAATAATATTGTAGAAACTTTGTTTAGTGTTGATGAATGTATGATAATGATGATGATTTTTGTGTCTAGTGTCTACAAGATACAAACTGAAGAAAATTATCTTGAAGATAACGATGATAGCATTTATGATGCGTACGTTATTTACACAACACATCTCGTCGTCACAGTTACTCATTTTTTGAATAGATTTTCTCAAGTAGTAATGATGTTTTAGCAACAGTCATGCGTCTGTCGGGTGTGTAGGAAGTGGTGGTGCTGTAGGGTGTAAATTATAATCATTTCTAGTTAAATAGTAAGAATGGAACTTAATATTCCTCATAAATTATATCTTAAAACACTCATTTTTTGAATAATGCAATAATGTGCAAGTTATGCAACACACACACGACACACACATGCATAATATATGCACAGAGATATGTAATATGCACATATTCAAGTGACAAGACAATAAAGACAACATTCATTTTTTATCTGAAGAACCCCTCGCACAATATCCAAGAACACGCCTCATCGTCGTAGTCGTCGTCATACTGTTTATGAATGAAATGAATATTTTAGTTAGAAAATGTGTAATCTTGAGTTTTGGCAGTGCCGCCGGAGGAGTAGGAGGAAGACTTATGAATTCTTCAAAAAAAGATAGACAGTGAAGCGGAAACACTTGAGACATTTGCAAGATTATTTCTTCCCAGTTGGTTATCTCGAAAATTTTCGGAGAAACTGAACATGAACTGGGTGTACTGAAACTGAAAGTGAATGGAAGCATTTTTTATATTCTAGGCATGCATACATAGTACATTACATACTTATACTGCAATTTGTGAGTAATCGTCAGAGTAAGAGTAGCACAGACAGATCCCCATATGGATACCGGGTATCGAGTACCCTGTGGACAAAGTTTTGCTGCTGTCGGCTTATAATTATGCATGACATTCTTTCTCATCAAACTAAAAAAAGAAAATGATTATTAGCTGCATATTTTTTGCCGCTTTTAATAAGATAAGGAGAAGACAAGGTACTCCATTTAAGAAAATGAGCAGAGAGAGTATAATATAAACTAATGAACACAAAATTGTATAAGAAAATGTCAAGTGTTTCACATTCACAAAAGAGCAATATATAATTACGATTTCAGAAATGAGGATTGTTTTCTCTTGCGCCTTGTTACAAGTTCTGGGAACTCTTGACATTTTGAATGGAACGCATAATATATGCGTTTGATGCACCAAAAAAGTGCAAGTGTGGAATTCTAATAAGTAGTACAGTAAGCCATAAATAAGCCATGTATTCAAGTTCACTCGCTTGCATGTCTGGTACTTGGTACATGGTGGTAATGCGGTTTTTGTTTAAAAGAAGAGAAGTAGTTGCATATGTACGATGGCCCAACTCTCATTCTCATATTATGCCATTTTTAGTGTTGGCGTTGGCAGCAAGTAAATATACGTAGCAAGTTAAATACTTTTTACGTTCTTGTTAGTAATTATGCGTTGTGATTTAGTATAATAAGTTTGTAATTTAGTTTGTAATAATTTCACCTCGTTATTGTCTCGTGGATATGGTATAACTTCGAGGAAGAAAAACAATCAATGATAACGAAATAGAAAATTAAAAAACAAACCTATTAATGAAGCGTGTTAAATTTCGCGTAATAGATTTAATTTAATGTATGTGGATATAAATACAAATATGATAGCATTGTAATAATTGTTGCATGATTAATAGTGCGTATTTCTATGCTTTAGATTTTAATGAAAGGCATTGTTTGAAATGTTTCAAAACCTTGACGACATTTGTAAGAAGGAACATTTAGACTATTTGAATCCCTGAACTAAATGTAACTGTGTTATACATGAAGATAAATTGTGATGTTTTGAAACGTATTTTTCCTTACTCTCAAGCTCACCCCAACTCCCAACGTCCATAAAACTTGTCATAAACTTTAAATATATATTGTGGAATTCGAATGTTAAATATTTTGCACAAATAAGTTTCTTCGCGTGGCCCTGTTCCAGCGCCCTGGTAGTACAGAAATAACACCCGACACCGAAAGTAGGGACAAAAGGTCTTCTGAATTTTCTGAGTAGTGTAGTACTAGAGTGAAGTGTCAGGTAATAAGTTTTGCGAAAAATGAATAGCGTACTATTATAACAGTTCAGTATTAGGCACTGTTAAATTAAGTTCTAAAATATTTTTTATTTTGAATTTTGACTGCAATAGGAAACTAAAGACTTGAACGAAGAAAAAACCTCTACTTTTTCAACAATTCGTTTGCGATGGCTGCAGCACCATCAAAGGGAAGGCCAAAGGATTCTAAAGGCAAGTTAGTTTGATAATTTAAGACATATGCAGTTCAGACTGACGGTTTTAAACACTGAAGAATAATTCTAATTCCATCGTCATGTCAAGTCATCAGCAGTTTTTGGTCAAACAAATTGATAGTGAATGGTAATCTTTCAGAAGGAACGGACGATGGCCCTAAGGATAAAAATAATCCTAGTAGTAATACTGACGTCGAAAAGGTTAGATTCAAAGTTCAGCTGGAGCCAGGGAAAATATATGAATTTCGGGTGGCTGCTGTAAATGTTGCAGGAAGAGGCCCTTGGTCTGAGGTATGTACTACTGACTACATGGTAATAGTAGCTTAGCTCACAAGAATTGAGGACCAAATTGTTGTCACTGAATAAATGCAACTAAATACGAATAAATCTAATCGAAAGCTGAATGGAATCTTCAGGCAGCAAGGTAGACGCTTGTATATATCGAATTCATTTATTTAAAAATAATGAGTGACAACCAAGGTCGAATTAAATCAAACGATCCTTAAAACTTATCAGCGACAGTTTACTTTAACAGCTTATTACCGGTGGCGAGTAATTACGTCAATTTGACCTGCTGCTTTCAACGCTATACTTATATGACATAAGAACATGGCTTTGTTTGTTATTTGAGATGTTTCTATGATTTTTCTCTGATCGTTTCATAGTAAGTATGACTGACTGTTCAATTAAGTTGGACCTATGTTGTGAGCTATGTTGCATCAATGTATATTTCCAAACTTTGTTTGTATTATTCCATTAATGACTAATATTATGCTTTCTGTGCATGTATTTTGAATAGCCAAGCATTTATAAAGTCCCGGAGCCAGCTAATCTTCCTGCCCCAACGAATATAACACTAACAGCAACAAAAGATGGAGTAAAGGTTTCTTGGGAAATTCTTCCAAATGCTAAGAGCGTCAAAGAATATAGGGCGTTTGTTTCCGTAAAATCTGAGGGCGATTCAAAGGTGAATGAGATAATATTTTGTAATCAAATTCATGCATCGAACATCTTACTGGTATTATAAATGCATTTTTTAATTCTTGAAATAGAATCAATGTGAATTCATGCCGATTTACATTGGCAGCAAAAAATATTTCACTCTTTATAAGGAAACGATAGAAATGGCCGCCATTGATAAAAGCGCAGGAACGCCAGCCATTCTCCTGCGAATAGTTGCAAAGTCCGATAAGGGATATGGACCGGCTATCCACGTCCGTTGTGTCAAAAATTGGTAATAGTAAATGGTCCGATACATATTATTTGTCAAAATAATATAATCCTCTAAATATGTGTGTATATTTATTATTTCTAATTTATGTGTAAATCTTCTTCTCTTTGACCTTTGACATACACTATTAAAATATTTAACGTGTAATGAATCATTACTAATTCAAAATCGAACAATTCAAATATAGTGTACTGACATTTCTTTATCAGCGGTTAAACGTAAAATAATGGATAGTAAACCTGCTTACTTTTACTGGCCGGGAAAATAAAAATGCCTAACCAGGGCCTCCAAGTAGGATTTATAACTTTGTCAGGTTGTCACTTTATTTGTTTTTTTATTTACGATTATGATCGCTTCTGCACCCATCCTTTTGTACTGTAAAAATTTATTATAGTCATTTTGACATCATAAAAGCCCCGCCGTTTGTATTGTATTTTTCTCAATTTTCTGGATAAGAAATAGACTTTATAAGTTTACGAATTTAGAGTAGGATCAGCGTATGTCAAGCAAACGCAATATCATCAGATCATTTTAAGTGGACAAGAATACTTGGTTAGACTTGATAATGTGATATATGTATATACATACTTTACGGTTGTCTTAAAAATAAAATGGGACAAAAGCCATCGTCACCGAGAAAGCCACCCGCTGTGATTTTACTCCCACCATATTTGTGTGACTCATATTGTCATATGATGATGCTAACTTTTGGTGGAGAAAGACTGGTACAATGTGTGCGTTTCGTATACTATTTCATAGGGACATGGGAAGATCATGGTTTATTTTACATCTTCTATGCGTAGTAACCTCTTTGCACACATTATTATGCAGCTGTCGCTTCTGGAAGGAAAATAATATGGCAGTAGTCCCACAAACTTTCAGAACTAGTAGCTCATTTTTACAACTATTGCCATATAAGGGATCTCCGACTCTACCGAAAATGCACTGTTAATCATATTATTCACGTTCATTTCACTCTAACGGTACACACACAGTTCTTATAAACGCTTAACGGAAGTAACCCAAAAATATTGCATTACACTTACTTGTGCATTGGCTACAAAACACAATCAGTTAAATGTTATCTTGATGCTAAATATGTCTGTATGCACTTACATAGTGAGAAAAGGCCGAAATGGAGCTCAATGAACTACTATTCTCACTTGAAAAAACAAATCCATCGATGATTTTTGAAGAAGAGTTTTAAAAGCGTATGTATGGCAAAAAGCAAAGGAAGGAAATTGCATTTTGGAAGTACCTTGCAAACAGCCATGTCAAAAGGATTATTGCTCATAAAATATTTTGCTCGCTTTTTCTTCCCAAGAAATAACTGTAGCTATATAATAGACTTATATTATGTGCACAATATATTACGATGCCAAATCTGTTGTGGTTGGACATAAAAAGGAACATATTTTACATTTATAAGCCTCGTTATTCTTCTACGAATGTACTGATATTAGCCGAAAGAGAAAAAAATTGACTAGTATATTCAAAGAACCAAGATGCAGATATATGTGAACATATAAAAAACGACTCATAAAACAAGTTTGCGAACATCATTTTATGCGACGATGTTACCTCGTCCCCTACATAACTTTTATTACACTTACCGTAATAACTTGAGCATAGACCTGTCTCTAAAAATAACAATGCTAATGATATGCAGAAACAAAATACTTAGATGTTTATGGATATCACCACAAATATGAGATTATATTGGCAATTATTTCATTTTTTGTTAGAGAGACCGCCATCCAAAAATTAAAATACAACTGAAATTGGATATGACAAAAGAAATTAAGATTTTCCTTACTTACCATAAAAAATCATGGCATTCATTATGCAGGTGTTGTTGATAGTGAGTGGGGATTTTTTACGAGTTTTTTAAATTTATGTGAGCCAAATTTTCTATAGACAGCTAGCTAATATGCAGGCCAGGTCAATATTTTCAACTTTATGATTTACAACGTTTTGCCTTATGCGACAGCATTTTTGCACAGTTTGATGCAATTTTAAACTTATAAGAGAAACCGTATGGCATGGCCAATAAATGATAAATAGAATGATGCCTTGTGTGGCATTTATTTCTCTTCCCCAGGGACGATGCGACGGTACTTAATATTATATTACTTAGCCGCAGTCTGCCACCCAACCATTGATAAATATTCACTGCAAAATGGTGATGATATCATCATCCAGCATCTCATCTCTTCTGGCTTCTTTCTTTCATCGTTTTCCTACCAAATGAAATGGTAACGCCAACTTTAAATTTGCATAATTATGATATATGTTCCAACCAGATCCTATTCAATCCTACAAACACTGCGCTGTGTGCTAAAATTTCATTCTGGCCAGATTGCAATTTGCAATTCTGTCATCTGCTTCTCTGCACTGGGGCGTAGCATACAAATGTCTCTATTTTTCATTTATTCTTGAAGCAAGTTATTTCAATTTTCAGTTTCATTGGGCCTTGAACGATAACAAAATGTAGTGATCGGTGACAATGTTTGGACAAAAGTGTCTGCACACTTAATAAAAATAACTGATGGATTCCCAAGATTTTAATAGGCACAAGATTAATGATTTGGCTTAAATTTTAGAATTCAGGAAAACTCAACATTTTGTGCGTGCAGCTAAGAAGATTTTGTCAAATTACGAATTACGTATTCCAATGCCAATATCAAGATTATTTGAAAACATATCTCTCAAGCTTATTGGGTTGGTTTAGTTATGCAGAATGCTATTACTGATGCAATTCCTGGTCTTCCATTTTTCACCACCACCAGCAGAAGGTTACTGACATCACCGGATGTTATGTATAAAACATTTCGCTTAAACGCACAGCAACATGTTCATGCCAACATTTTGTTGAATGTGTCCATATTTCTCAAACAAAGAAATATGTTATCATTTATCAGACATATGTACGCACATATGTGCATTTACTATATTGACGTTGTAAGTTTTAAATTTGGCAAGTAAACAGTTCCCAAGATTGTGCCAAAGTGCCAAACACATTATGCAAATAGCTAGACATCAACACCACAAACGTCACCACTGTAAAACATTGGCGTACATTGAATTTTGTTTGGGAGAGATGGGAGCTGTGACAGAGAGATCCCAAATCAGTTTTAATGAATGGAGTTGGTCCAACCAAATTAAAGTTTTGTGTCAAGATATGCTCAATTTATTTAGGTAATGCTAGCCATCATATTTTATGCAAGCACAAAGCAAAAATGGAAATGCAGTCCAATAGTCTGGTTGATTTTTCATATGGATATCATTAGATTTGTCATTGCATTGCCGAATGGGTTGGTTTCAAATGCTATTTCAGAGGATGTAAAATAAAAATGGTTTGTAATCAGCAAAAAATGACAAAAAATAGCAGTAAACAGATAAATTGATGTACATACATGTTGCTTAGTTGGTGATTTATGCATTGCAGATCCAACTCCTACTAAATATTACCAACCAGTCAGAAACTATTCCTAGGTATTTCAGTAAATGAGCCACTTAAATGTTTAATAGTTGAATTTATTATCTTTTTTGGCAATTATAATACAAAACGTAACATCAAGAAAAACAACATTGAAGATGCTTTTGAAAGTTGTGTTTAAATTTGCTGATACTTGGCCGGATAAAGTTTGTCATTTGTTTTATCATCTTGTAACACACGCGTACACTGATTAGGGTTGTTAAATTGTTACACAAAAACTGTTTTTCTTTCAGTAAAAACATGTTGCGTTGTTGCACAATAAAAAATAATGAGTCTGTGGATCCTCTCCACTTTTCTCTTACTCTCTGAGGATTTTTGTTCGTTCGTTTCGCTTTTAATGATTTGTTTGTCTGTGTCGATATTTACGACCAAACTGGAACGCAATGTCTTCTTTTTGTTTCTACTCAACTTTTACGCAACTTCCCGAGTCATGTAGATGGATACATGCTTACATTATGCAATACATACCACATACCTGTTACCCATTATATAATGAATCGGATAATGGATAAACGAGTGTGCAACAAGTAACATTCATAAAATCCATAACCACACGCCCAAATTTAACGCTGTTGTACTTTTTTGTTGGGTAAAAGTATTTAAATGTGTGTAAGGTATGTACAATGTAGACTAATCCCTTCGGCCGCAGGATGTGTAATGAACAAAAGTAAGGGATTGCGGAAAAGTGATGATGTAGCGATTTTGTGGCTTCACAAAATGTCTTCATGCATACCTACCTATTTAGTTATTGCATTGTAGCTGTGTTGCGGGCACAAGATGATTGATTTTATTTGCTTTTTCAGACCTCGTTTTAACAACATCATAATCAGTAAATCTGTTTTAGGTAAAAAGATGAGGTCATTCCTTCCTATTTTCCGCCGTCGGACCGAATTTAGGCACGTTCTGCTTTTATTATCATGCTATTACTGTTGCTGCTCTTGTAGACTAACAATTTGCATACATTTCATTTTAGTTGAGTTGAGTATTATCAAACAGCTTGCGACGGACGACTGCTGCCAGTTTTCTTACTTTCCCCCCTTGGGACCAAAAAAAAATATGTTCAATTTTGCCTGAACTAGGAAGCAACAATATATTATTAGTGGAATGTTAGTAATAAGTAGCAACATGAAAATGAGGATGATTGCAGCCCGAACAACCATCCAGGAGTATTTCACGTGTTTTTTTAGTGAGTATGGTGGAAAACTAGTATACGAACCTTTTGGTGGTCGTTTCCGTGTGTATTCTACGAATATAACTGGTGTAAAAGACCACCAAATTAGGATGTCTTCTGTAAACGAGTATTCAATGAGTTTTACTCCTTTTGATTTAGGAGTCAAAAATCATATGATTGCAGGAATAGAATAAATTATGACAACATCCATCAACATCAACAACATGGCATGTATTCCGCAGTTAAAATTTAAGAAAAATATTAATTTAAATGTTTAATGTATTTGCATTGTTGGCTCGGAATGCCCATTGTTATAACTTATGGACTGGACTGTGGGTTTGTCTTAGTTCAGCTTTGAGTGAAAGTATTCCGGAAGGAGATATTTGTATATTTTAGATATTAAGGCTTCATGAAGCAAAAATGAGCTTCATGAAGAAATAATTTGTTTTCTTTTGGTGCGTACATACTGTGAACTTTAACTCGCATTGTACTTCTTTGTCTCTCTTTAATGAATATTCTTCTTTGTCTAAACTGGTATAAAATACCGAAGGGAAATTTGTAATTGTTACCATTAGCCAGTTGCGTCTAAGTGGACCCACAGTAGTTATGAAGCTGTAGGACGCTCTACAGAACGGATACCACATTGGAGTAGTTGGCGCTGTCGTTTTAATTGGTGGAAACATGCATAGAAATAAAAAAGTTAAGCGTGAGATTAAAAAAGCGTACGAACAGTCATTACAATTAATTTATCAAGATAACGTGAAACCGCCTGTTTTTCTACAAAATGATGAGGGTCCAGTCTCGGCCTTGGAAGCTAATAATACAGAGTATATTACCAGTGAAACAAGTGAAAGTTCAGATAATATTTCAGAAGCATCAGTACAGTCATCTTCAGTACAAGAAACTAATTTGACAAATATCGCCAGTGAATCTGCCAGCTTTAAAGAATCGTTAAAAAACTGGTCACTCAGGCACAACATAACGCATTCCGCCACAAGTGACTTACTAAAACTGCTCAAGACTCATTC